>JANAVB010026695.1:0-69138 GCA_029216955.1 Iris pallida
TTGAGAGTAGTCATGTATTAGACTATGTATTTTGTAACTGGACCTGTATCCAGTTTTACTTTTCAGACTTGTACTTGGACTTATATTATGAGATGACTTTTGTGTTTGGAGCATTTATGACTCTTCTTCACTTATAGAACTGTTAGCACATTTAGTCTTATCTTGTTATCTCTAGAACAGCTTACTTCGCTTTATCTTAAGCATAGGCTGGCTGGACATGACTCGTCCCGGCCCAACAATTTGGGTAGCGGGTCGTGACAGAAATAAAAACTAGTCGAGCTTGATCCTTTCTTTTTATCCCATCTCCCTATCTCTTTCTCTCTCTCGGGTTCTCTCTCGCAGATTGTGTTCACTAATACAATATCATTAGAAATAATTACAATAGTAAACGTAGCATTAAATGCTGCTGCATGCTTTATCCTACACAATTCAATAATACATGTACAGAAGACGAGAAGGTTGTGTTGTTGGAAGTTGTTTCTTTAAAATTATGCATGCTTTTAGGACCACTCAAGCATTTTCATGAGCCAATAGAAGAGGGCTACGTGGCGGAGGTACAAGGAGGAGGGAGTTTTTGGAGTTACATAAAGCATTTTCATGCATGCTTTTAGGATCACTCAAGCGTTTTTATTTTTGTATTGTTTCTTGTCCTTCGTTTTTTCTGTTGGTTTCTAACACATCTATTTTCTTCAATGGCGATGTCACATGGAGAAAATGATTATCGTATGGAAGAGTTAGTTGATGAAGAAAGCTTCGCTTCAAGAGTAGTGTCAGATGATTTGGATGATGAGCAAAATTTGGAAGCTGTTAACTTAGGAGACAATTAAGAACAAGAGAAGAAGAAAACAACGGAGGAATGAATAATAATGATAACGATGACATCAACGCAAACAACAAAATGTTATTTCGCATCACCCTTTCTAATGGATTTAAGAAATGCATTATATTTTTACATTGATTTCTCATACTTATTTTGTTCAATTTTGTTCTTAGAGACGATGGTGAATCTCTATTGGATTTCGATGCAGCGACGATGAAAAAAATATTGCAGTCTACCAACATTAACAAAGACCCAAGGGATCTCTTAGATGAAGATATTGTTGGCTTACAGTTCAACTCTATTGAAGATGTGAGGACCCTGACTTTTGGGAATTTTTTTTTAGTATTTCTAATTATTAGGTTTTATTGTATATTTAATTATGATTATATATGTACTCTTCCGTGTCTTTGATTTTTGGAGCACAAGACATGCCCATCTCTTGAAACGTCCTTCATGAGTTTTATAATAGACATGATGACCTTCAACTTGATATATTATGTCCCATCCAAACTTGTTCCTTAGCATTCTTTTGACTTTGCGCAACTTCGGGTCAAATTTAGTCAATTAGATTATTTAACATAATTCCAGACCTAACTTCCCACGTGAGTTCGGGACTCGACATAAATCAAAACTATTCGACCCAATTATAGTTTTGACTCATTTTGAGCCTACGACGCACATGCTAAGAGTGTGCCACTCAATCGAGTCTCCATGTGCTATTTAATTGCGAATGGCACAAGAGACTTATTGGTTGATTCTTAGAGTTCGATTAAATTAGAAAATATATTTGGACCCTAACCTAGCCAACCCCACCTGGTAGGAAGCCATGTTAGGTTGCCATGACAGTATAATTATTATGGATTTATTTTTGGATGTTATACAGTCAATTAGATTTAAATATAATTTTATGTATATGATTATATTTATAATAGTCTAATATTATATATATGGCCTTAGTTATGGTTAAGTTTGAGATACATATCGACTAAGAATTTTAGCACGGATAGTGTAGTCGTGTACTTTGACTAGTCTATTACCCATGGTAGGGAAGGCCGAGCCATAAGTGTGTTCTAACTAGGAAAACCAGGCCAAATTGCGACTTAACCTCTACCGATGATTTATTTATTTAATTATTAGATTATTGACCTTCTAGGAGACCCGGTTGTACCAATTTAGTCCCGACTTGACCCGAACCAAATAATAGACATGTAGTACTCTCAAATACCTTCATGTTGATATATATTTTGTATATATATTTATTAATATTAATATGTTTTCAATTTTGGAAAGTTTCTATTTATAGAAAGTGTCTACGTGTAATCATAGTGTAACCCTAGTTGGCATTAGTTTATATTTGACCCAAAGTCTAACCCAAACCTATATAGGCATGTTAGGCATTAATATATATAATAAATATATATATTTTATATTTAATTCAGATTTAGATTGTATTTATATTTAGAAATCTAACTAGTTCCATATTAGAAAATCTTTTATTTAAATCCTCAATCAATCAATTAGCCAACTCATCAAATAACCAAATCAATCCATGTGGACCCCACATATGACCAACCAAAGATTATTTTCATGTAATTTTGTCCAAAAATAAATTCCTACATTGACGGGCCATGCCATGCATGGAAACACCCTCCTACATATATAAACTCAACCCATAGGCCCATATATATATATCAACCCTTATCAAAACCCTAACCCTAACACCAAAAACTCTTATTTATCACCCAAGAGCAGCCCCTTTACCATTAATTTCGAAAATAGCATCCCCTCCCCTCTACTACATCATCCCCTCCATCACATAACTCATCCTCCTCCATAAAGGCTCATTCTTTCATCCTTCTTCCATCCAAACTCCACCAAACCAACCCTAAAAACTCTATCTTCTCCATCCAACCATCTAGAACCATTGCCAACGTCTCCAAACTCATCAAGAGAGGATTAGAAAGCAAGGATAGCAATAAAGGTGGGAGCTTTAGCAAGGAGAAGCCTCCACAACCCAACTAGCAAGGACTTTTGGTAAAAACTCTAATTTTTCCATCTCAAACCTATGCTATAAATCTGTAGAAATTATGGTATTAATTCTACAGAAATAGTGTTTTGATGTCTCTTGGGTAGTATTTTCACACATAAAAGTTTCATGAATTATGATAGCTATTTTCATGTTTCGGTAGAGCCAAAACTTACCACGTTGTGAAGGACCTATAAGTTTCTGTAGGAATTTTTCAAAACTGAATTTTATGTAGGTTAATATATTTAAATTAGGATTTTTAAGCATTTTTTTATGAATTTATCAATTCAATTTTGGTCGGAAAAATTATAGGTCAAAACTAGTCATTTTCGGGTGACTTGTTGACCTAGAAGATTCCAAACCATTAGTACCATGAAACCCTTGCCTCAAAATTTCATATTCTAATATTTAGGGCATTTTAATTCTGTTTAAATTATATTTTTGAGGATTTTCATAATTTTAGATAATTAATGAAGCTCTAGACAAATTTTGGGTAGACTAGTCGACCCGATAGACAACTAGTAGTATAATTCTTTAGAAATATAAATTCTAGAAATTCTGATATAAATTAATAAAAAATTAGTTTAAATAATATTCTTATGATTTTTATATGATTTTTAAGTATATGATTGAAGTAGCAACATAACTGACTAATTGGGAGTTGGAAACCCAAAAAACTGTGTTCGGTGTCTCTTGGAGCGTTGGGTTCTGGCGGCGTTGACACGGGAGCGACGTTTCAGATTCACAGCGCGACACCAGACAATTACACCTTGCCAAACACTACAGTATTTACATGCTTTCTTATATTTTCAGTATATCTTGTTTTGTTACATATCTCTCTGTTTCCTCTCATGATTCTTTCTAGTTACACGTGCACGTAGATTTTGATTTTTCTTTCTATACTACTTGTTCTATCTTTCCTATCTTGTTCATGTCTAGTGATAGTATTGATATGCCTGTACCATATTTTTCCTGACCTGATTGACCTGTACTGAACTTGGACATGACTAGATAGGCTTGACCTCCTAGTACCATAGGAGAGAATGTTTTATTAGCCGTGGCTATCCTCTATTGTTAGTGCCCCGGGCTACGATAGAGAACCTATTATAGGACTGTTAGTGCCTCTCCGGGCTACGGTTTTAGCCCTGATTAATATTACATTCTCATGACATGTCACCATTGTGTAGAGTTTCTTTATGTGTTATCATTTCCTCTACTTGTTTTCCTATTTCTCTTGCATGTTATTTACTGTACAGTTGGCATGTATATTATGTGTCTTACTAGTCCTCTGAGGACCTGGTGATCTCTCCAGGTATTCGATGAAGGTATGGTACACCGATGGAGGATGATTGCTAACCGAGACTGCAGGTATATTTAGTTGGTATTTTATCTTTCTCTTCCGTAATTAGATTTTGTCCTATATTTGATTCTTGCTACATTATAGCCTAGTCTTGTACAAGCTTCTATTTCCTCTAGCTTGTTCATGATAAATGTGTTATTGGGGATCCACTCTAACATATTTATCTAATCTAGAATCAGTGTATCATGGCCTGATCAGCCTTATTGCACTTGATTCGTCATATTTATCTTTATTATGTGGATTGAGATATAGTTAATCTAGAATAACCAGACAGCTTATACGTATTCGAGCTGGGCTGGAGTCCTTTCGATGCTTAGCTGACATGTATACGTATTCTAGTCCTACGTATTTTGCGACTGGGGCGTTACAGAAGAAGCAGAGACATTCTACCGGATATATTCAAAAGCAGTTGGTTTCAGTGTTAGAAAGAACGAAGTAAAGAAAAATAAATCTGGAATGGTGATGGTTCGTAGTTGGTGTTGTTCGAATACGGGATTCAGACAGAAAAAATACAATGAAGCTCCTAACAGGGTTCGTGAGCCAAGAAGTGAAAGCAGAAGTGGTTGTAAAGCAATTTTTCGTATTGGGTACACCAATTCTACAAATCTGTAGGTTGTTAAGTACATCACAACCATAACCTGGTGAATAATTTTGAAACAATTTTTTTGAGATCCCATCGTAAGATATCACCCGTAGAATTGGAACAAGCTAAGCTTATGAAGCAATCAAGGATGGGGACTGGAGATATATGAAATTTACTTGTCCACCAGAAAGGTGGCTGGAATAAGGTTGGATGGACGAAAAAAGATTTATATAATGCTTTAGCTAAAAATAGTAGAGCATTAGACAATGTTGATGCTACGACAACACTTACATTTCTTCAATCTAAGGAGGGCATTGACCCAGATTTCTTCTACACGTACAAGGTAGGCGAAGATTCCAGATTAACCCATCTCTTTTGGACTAACGGTGCATGTCGATTCGATTACAAATTATTTGGAGATTCAGTAGCATTTGATTCTACATATAAAACAAATAGAAGTCAAATACCATTGGTGGTTCTAGTGGGTACAAACAATCATGCAATGACTTGTGTGTTTGGGTTTGCAATAATCCATAATGAGACTGCTGCGACATTCTTGGGTTTTACAAAAATTCTAAGAGTGTATGAATGACAAATTACCAGTAACAGTTCTCACGGATGGTTGCAGATCCATGAATAAAGCAATTGAGGATTTAATGTCCAGCGTAGTTCATCGAACGTGCTTATGGAATATCCTAAACAATTCAGCCAAACATGTACACCGAGATGATTTTGCAAATGAATTAAGTATTCTGATTAAAAGGTACATCGCACACTTGCTACTTTACTTTGAAGTATATTGTTGTTACAATATTAAAATTTTAGTTATTGTCCATGTTTTCTAAACAGGTACTATTCAGTCGAAGAATTTAAAAATCGTTGGCAGCAGATGCTAAGGGATTATAATATAGAGAACAATGAGTGGACCACTGCATTGTACAGAACGAGGGAGCGATGGGCGGACACATTCCTACGTGAAAATTATTTTGGTGGTTCTACTGCAACAAATAGATGTGAATCTATGAACGCATTTATGAAAAGATTTTTGAATGAGAAGATGCCACTATGGAAGGTCCTTCAAAATTGTGACCACGGTTTGGTGGCCTTACGTTACGGCCAGATAAGTAAGCATGTCACTGATAAACTCTCAACACCAGTTGTGAAGCAAACTAGCATGGCCGTAATAGAAGATAAATTTGTCGCAATTTACACTAGAACGATGTTTATAGAGGTAAGAAAGAAAATCACACGTTCTGATACATATACTGTTCTCCACCATCACATCATAAGAGAGGCAGAAGTTTACACTATCTAAAAGTATATGCCACCAAACAGTATCAACCGAAAGGTTACATTTGATCGGGCCGACAACATCATAAACTGTGACTGCTTGTGGATGGAGACCAAGGGAATTCTTTGTAGGCATATTTTTTCAGTAATGAAGAGATTGCAATTGGAAGATATTCCAAAGAACTTGATAAAAACTCGTTGGCTTAAGGATTGCAAAGAGAGTTCTCTCTCCGGACCTGGTGCAGAAAGAAGATTCATCCATCCAGACAGTATTGAGAGCAGAAAGTATGGTGGTATTAATGAACAAGTTAATCTGTTTACGTATTATTGTAAAAAAATAAACAAAATTCAAGCGAAGGAAATGGCGTTGATGTCGTCTGTGCTGATAGAGTTGAAAAAAATTGTGACTGAAATTGGTGAAGAAGAAAAAATGGTAGCTGATGCAGTTCATGGAGTGCATGAATCTTTTAAAGAACTAAATCCGGTAGCAACAAAAGGAAGGCCTTCTCAAGGAAAATCAAGCCAGCCTAAAGTAAGTCAGACTATCCCCAAGCCTAGAATTTATAGAGTTTGTAGAAAATTGGGTCACGATTTTCGTAATTGTAAAGTACGGAAGCAAGATAGCGACAAAGAGCAATGGAATCAAATAAATCGTCGTTGACTTTATTATCAACTTTTTATATATAATTCTTCGTCAATTTAACAAGAAAAATGATAATTCTTAGTTAATTTTAACACGGAGGATGGTAATTCTCCGTCAATTTAACAAGGAGAATGGCCATTCTTCGTCCTTTTAGCATGGAGAATGGCAATTTTTCGTGTTATTTAAACGGAGAATTTACATTCTCCGTGGTTTTAACGTGGAGAATGTCCATTCTCCTGCATTCTAACATGAAGAATGGCAATTTTTTGTCAATTTAACAATGAGAATGGTAATTCTCCATGATTTTATCACGGAGAATAGTGTTGACGGACGCACTGGCCAGTGCTCCATTGGGCGCATCAGTACACAAAAAATTGTGTTGACTTGGCAGAATTCGAAGGGGCAGATTCATTGGTATTAATGGCATATAAATGGTTGTAGTTGGGAGAGTTTGTTCTCGTCTCACTTAGCTTTCTTGTGAAGGGGCAGATGTATTGGTATTAATGCAAATTAATTGAATTGAATTCGAAGGGACTGCCACGTGGCGCATGAGTACGACTTGTCCTTGCCTACAAATGGCAGTAGTGTAGGGAGAGTTTGTTCTCGTCTCACTTAGCTTTCTTGTGGAGATGGACTCGATCGATCCCCCGCCTTGGCAAGACGTTTTCCTGTGGGTTGTCGATCTCCTTGTTCGAAGAAGGTTTGGTGGTGAAGTCCTTCAGAAGACTGAGATGTGCCTAGTGGACTGTCCATATTCGTGCACTTTATCGAATGTGTGCCATGATGTTGGTTATTAGAAGAGCCCTAGGGTTTGGATTGATTACCAACCCACACTTTGTCGAAGCGCCCGCACGTTGATTCACTCTGACTATACACGGTGTTCCGTCTACTCACATTGACGATAAAGTGATTTACTCTGATGATACATGGTGTTTCGTGTTCGTGCACTTTATCAGAAGACTGAGATGTGCCGAGTGGATTGTCCGTATTCATGCACTTCATCGACTATGTGCCATGACGTTGGTTACTAGGTTCGGGATCGCCGTAGCCCAGTTTTTGTTATGCTGGAAGAGCCACAGCCTGTCGAAGGTGCCTGTTGCATCCAAAGATCAGGGTCGGACGATGGAGTGATTTTCTCTGACAATGTTACGCCTACGCACGTTGACGATGAAGTGATTGCCCCAGTTTTTGTTATGCATGGTGTTACGCCTACGCACGTTGACGATGAAGTGATTTTCTCTAACGATGCACATTATTCCGCCTACGCACGTTGACGATGAAGTGATTGCCAACCCACACTATGTTGAAGCTGCAGCTTTTAGGCTTTTTTCTTGGTAGTAGGATTTTACGTAGTAGTTCAGAATTTCATATGTAAATAAAAGTCAAACTTTTTGTGATTTTGACACAGAGAATGCCCATACTCTATGGTTTTAACAATGTAAATGTAATTCAAAAATAATTTTATTATAAAAGACAGAGCAGACCAGACGTTGCAAAAGACGCAGAAGAATAAAAGACAAATAGATGATATAGAAAGAAGTTTCTTACCTAATTACATTGTTGTTTTACAATGTCATTGCTAGGTTGGTAGTGTTACATATTCGCTTGAAAGCAACTTCTTAGCCCATTCCAACCTCATCATTGTAATCTTCTGGTGAGTGTCATCATCATTTCCTCTCGATATTTCGAAGGGAGTAGTCGTCAAGCTCTTCATATAATACGCCATGTACAAGAGGCAGTTGGGTGCCTGTTGTTGTAGGCATCGTAGAGAACAATTCAGTACTGTGCTCTCATATTCCATCTTTGTCGGGCATCTCTCCCTCATCATATCAACTTTCCTTCTGACGATAGGCTCTAAGGTCTTCTTCTCCATCCACCATGCCCTTTTCGTATGTGGTTTGCCTCAAGGAGTTGTAGTGTGTCCAGTCGTAGGAGATCAAGTTGAATGTGAGCAGCGTATAGTATTTGATGGATAAATTAAAGAGTGGATAAATTTTTGAAAGTGTTAAGGGCGCTGGCTTTAAACCCATGACGAAGTCTTCTACATCTGTTTTGAAAGTGTTAAGGGCGCTGGCTTTTGCTTTTGGTTCAATGGCACGTTCAACGATGTTCTGTTTTTCCAAAACAAAAATACAATATCATGGATAATTTTTATGTCATTTTTCATCGGTGTACACATAAATATGGATTTTTCTATTTGGATTCTTACCAATGTGTGGAGCATCAAGAATGCAGACCACTTATGTTGCACGTCCTTTGAACTTGGCTGGTGTAGAAGCATAAAATGAACTTCATAGACCAAGTCAAGGACGTTAAGAACTTACGCAAAGTCAGACTCTACGCAAGGCTCATTAAAAGACTCTATTGAGTCAGATTCAAAATTCTACGCGAGTTCTTTTACGCGAGAGCCATTCTCAGCTTTTACGCGAAAGACAGGCTGTCAGTCCATGCATTTAATGCGCATGATATTGATCTAACAGTATGATTTTCTGACAGAATATTGTACAGAAGCCGAGAAGATTTTTTCACTAAACCCAACACTTGTCGTTAGTGTGCAGATGGGCTACTTTACGCTCAAGAGACTGCTTCTTTTACGCATGAAAGCTATTCGAGCTTTTACGCTCAAAGCTTTCGTGTGCGTAGAGTTTATTTGAGCTAATTGTACGCTCAAGGCTACTTTTTAGCCACTTTACGCAGGAAGTTTATTTTTGAGTTATTTTACGCCCAGTCTGCTAGTTTACGCAGGAAGTCTATTTGGGTCATTTTTACGTCCAATCTTTTCTGGCTATGTGAGAACGTGGTATGTATACGTGGCTTTCATGTCATACTTATCGAAAAACATGTGTACGTGCTCTCCCCATTTTGTTGAAGTTATGGGATACGTGTCATCACGCGTAGGGGTTGATTTTCATCGGGGGTGACATTTACTTGCGTAGAGACCCAATTATGTTGCTTTTTACGTACAGAGGGTCTAGTCTATAAATAGACTTATTTTTAACACAAGAGATCAAGAGAGAGATATACAGAAGAGGAGATTCTGAGAAAACTCATACTTTCAGAGTGATATTCCCAGAAGCATTTCTTCAACTTTTTCTCAAGAACAGGGTGAAGCAAAGCAGGAAAGCATTCGACTGTGCCATCAGTGCCGTTGTGTCGATACCTTTCTGGTGACTTAGTTCTTCCAATTGTTCATCTTCCTCAAGCAGTTCTCTTCATCATCATCGTGTGGTCCAAGAAACAAAGTGATCACTCTCAGATCAGACTTCCATAGCAATACTTCCCAGAAAATAATTTGTACTTTTATACTTTTCTAGTTTTCTTTCAAAAGCCAATTTTTGGTATTTTGTTAAGTGAAACAAAATGGCGACTCTGCTGGGGACGAATTTCTCCTCTGACGAGAAAGCAATTGCTCAATATAATGATGTGTCGGTCGGATCGACAAAGAAGACTCTGGTTGTTCACTTCGACCAGACTGCTTACGAAAAATGCTCTGAACTGGGGGTAGTACTCGCTACTCCAGTTCAAAAATCTCGGAAGGTGCAAAAAGTTTGGATTCCTAAGTCCAAAGCATCCTCTGATCTCCCTGTTGTTTCCAAAGGCAAGGGAATTTTTCCCACTCCTGTTGTGGAGGCTCCCGTCTGTGATGAGGCAGTCTCTACTTCAGTATTGTACCCCGCGTATAAAAATCAGTCTCCTGTCTGTGACATGGTAGACACCCAAGTTTTGTGCTCTGTGCATAAAAATCAGTCTCCCATCTGTGACGTAGTAGACACTCAAATCTTACGCTCTACGCGTAAGGGTAAATCTCCCGTCTGTGACGTGGCAGATATTCATGTTTTGCGCTCTACGCGTAAAGGTAAATCTCCTATCGGTGACATGGTAGATAAAGTTCGCAATGATGCCTTGCATCTAAAGTAAATTTGCCTACACGCATGCAGCGTAAAAACAAGAATTCTATTGTTGGTAAAACTTCAGTTTTTCACCAACAACCTTCTTACATGCTTTACGCAAGGTACCAAACCTTCAAATTATGCGTAATGTTGATGGAGTTCTTTATGCACAAAAATCTCAGGATTTACGCACGCAACTCTAGGCGAGTAAAAATGCACAGTTTGGTTCTGCTAATGCAGCCAATAATCTTCTTTATACGCAAGGGACTAAACGTTTCTCTGTCCCAAATATAATAAAGAAGACAACTCCTTCTACTCCTTCTGATTTACGCGAGTTGCTTGTACAAAAGCGTAAAAACAGAAAATCTCCTGTGATACTCCCTAAAGAAAATCATCATTGTGAGTGTCATCAGATTGTAATCAAATATTGTTGTTCGGCTTCTAAACGGTCATTTTTTGACCGATTAAGCTATAATATGCCTCAGCAACAAGTTGATGATCAAGAACATGAGTTGTCATATGCATCAGTCAATATGGCATCTCATATCAATAGAGGACGACGTCCAAGATGCAATTCGTCCTGGACTCCAAGCCAACAACAATTCAACTGACTCCTTGACACTTTTGAAGGAGTATATCAGCATACTCGTTCAAAAAGTCAAAGATTGTTGCAATCTTCAGATTCAGAAGCCGAAGGTACCCAGTCTTTGGAGTCAAAAACTGATAGCGTTGATTCATACCTCTACACCAATCCCTATGTATGTTCAAGGGAGGTTGAATCCTATGCTATCGGAGATGGACCGGAGACGTCAACTGCTAATACAGAACAACGTCTCTCTGTATTAAGCAATCACTGAAGGACATACTTGCCATGATGCAAAGTATGCATCAAATAATAATGACTCAGCAAACTGTTCAGCTGGCAGTAGTAACACCGGTGCAGGTAGCAGCACAAACTCAAGATAGTCAAGGGGTTGATGTACCTTTTAATAATCTTAGTCAAGAGCCTGCTGTCAATCAAAATTCTGTATCTCCAGATCCTCTCATTCCAGAAGATGTACCACCTCCGGTGGGGGTTACGGTACATCCAACAACTATTCAATCGAATGTGCTTCCTCAAACTAGTGAAGCTATTCAAGCAGTACGTGAGCTAAAAGCACAGTTTGAAGTTCTGAAGCACAAGGATCAGCTCCAGAGGTTAGGGATTAAGCAACCTTATCCTCTCCATTGGAATGATGTACCCTTTCCTCCAAAATTCAAGCCACAATCGATGGTGTTATTTGATGGAAATACCTCTCCTAGTCAATATATCAATTATTTTGATATTATGACTGTACATTTGCAAAAGAATGATGCTCTTCTCACCCGAGTTTTCATTGGGTGTTTGACGGGTTCAGCATATGACTGGTATCGCAGTCTACCCGACAATTGCATATCGTCTTTTGACGAGTTTAAAGCAATGTTTCTCTCCCGTTTCTATGAAGGAGGAATGAATATGAATATGTCCTCCTTAATAGAGATCAAACAAAAGGAGAAGGAAGATACTCGGACGTTTATCGAACGTTTCCGAAAGGCAACTTTGAAAATGCCTTCTGGTATGCCAGATTCAGCATTGATTGATACATGCAAAATGAATCTGCGACCAACTATTGCTGTCTTTACGGGCTCTCAATTCACAGATTGGGCCTCGTTCATTATAGCAGCAGTTTCAGCCGAGACCAATGGTAGATTGGCTCGTGAATATGGGATGATCTTCGCCTCAGAAGACAAAGAAAAGAAAGCCTCTTCAGGTAATAATTCCGGCAATCGCAATAGAAAAGGAAAGGAAACCTTAGTGGTGAATCTTTCAAAACCCAAAATAATGCCAAATAATCCAGAATCTTCCAAACCAAAAGAAGAATACTCTTTTGATGACTGTGATATCCCAGGAATATTCTAATGTCTTGTAAAGAGTGGCAAATTTCAGATTCCAGAGCCAAAAAGACCTAATGAGGTGAATCTGACTGACCATGCCAAGTATTGTATCTATCATAGATACATAAATAATCCTTCTAAGGCTTGCTATGTCTTAAAGAAGAAAATTCAAGAGTTGATAAATGCTAATGCCATCGCTTTAACCAATGATGAGCATACAGTCACAACTAATATGATTTCTCTTCAATTTGGAGGTTTTCCTCCACAGCAAGTTATATATGGGATTGTCCCAATTCCTAAGACAACAATGAAGATTGTGAATCTCCCGTCTGCTAGAGAGCAAAGTGAAGGACTACTGTCTCTCACATTAAAAATGGTGAATTATGTGGGTACACCCTGACTTAGTACCTGAAATGGAAGATAAAAGTAAAACTTCAAAACCAAAAAGGTCAAAAAGTCAAAACCTGCACTACAACAAATAGGACCTACAATAACAGTTTTTTTTATAGCATTCAAGTGTCTCCGCTATAGAATGTTATCAACAACAACGTTCTTTCTGCAGTGCTATAAAATATCTATAAATAGCATTTCCTGAATGTTGTATAATCTATAACATTGATCTTCCCCCTAAAATTTTTATTTTGGCGCCCAAACCCCCAGCCCGATTAAAGTGTTTCCCCAATCTCTCTCTTCCTCCCTCACTTCTTTCCCCCAATCTCTCTGAGAAATTATTAGATGCTCCCGGCTCACCACTGGATGTGCTGAGTGGTGAGCCCGGACCAATGAACAATTGACACTTGGAATAACGAATTAATCCCATATTTTCCACATCATAACCGGATATGAAAAAATAACGAAAAATGCTAACAAAATCAATCATATTAATATTAACATTAAAATTAATATTAAGATTAACATTTATATTAACAGTAAAATTAATATTAACAATAATAGATATTAATATTAACATTAAAATTAATATTAATATTAACATTGAAATTAATATTAATATTAACATTAATGTTAAAGATAACAAAAAATACTAACAAAATCAATAATATTAATATTATCATTAAAATTAATATTAAGATTAACATTAATATTAATAGTAAAATTAATATTAACAATAATATTAATATTAATATTAACATCAACATGAAAATTAATATTAATATTAACATTAATATTAACATTAATACTAAGATTAACATTAACATTGATATTAAAATTAACATTAATATTAACATTAATATTAATATTAACATTAATATTAACATTAATACTAAGATTAACATTAACATTAATATTAATATCAAAATTAATATTAATATTAATATTAAGCTAACTTATGAATTGTCCGGTTATGATGTGAAAAATATGGGACTAATTGGTTATTCCAAGTGTCAATTGTTCATTGGCCCGGGCTCACCACTCAGCACGTCCAGTGGTGAGCCGGGAGCACCTAATAATTTCTCCAATCTCTCTCTTCCTCCCTCACTTCTCACACAAACATAGGCATTATATATGAAAAGGAATCCGTCGTCCGTCTGTCGTAGATGACCTAAGTGGCCAAGTGGGTTTATATTATCGTTTTGACCCAAAATCCTTCTCCGAATCGAGCCCCCAAAATTTTCCTCCTCCAAAACCTTCCCCAAGTCCGTACCACCTCTGCCGTACGTGCCCCTCTCGGACGGAGACCACGATCCATCCTTTTCGAGGTCCTACAACCGCTCCTCTCTAGGCCACCGACCTTCGGCATCCCCGTGCGCCCCTCTCGACAGGACCCTCTCTGCGCCACATCTGTTGTGCGCACTCTTGTCTCGACCGAACCCTAACCCTCTACTCCATGCGACATGGCGAAGGTATACCCTAACCCTAACTCTTTTAAGTTTTGTCGAACAATGTTTATGGCTGTCATATATGGCGCTAATTTTTGTCGACTGCAATATGTTTGAGAAATTGATTATTAGATGGATTTATGCACAATATGTACCTGGGGACATAAACACACGACAACACTATGGCATATCCTACTCCTAGCTTGAGCAAGCTTAGTGGGTACCGATTCATACAATGGACAGTTGCTCTCTCTTCCTTGGCAGGAACCAGTCACAGTCTCTATCCATCATAGACTACCCAGAATTGAGAACCAGTTATTTGAATTCTTTGGACAATGGGGCTGCTTCGACCTGCAGTGGTGTGGCTGCACCTCTAGCCGGTGTAGAGTTCGCACAAGGAGGAGCAGATGAGTGGAGTCTTTGGAAGGTGTAAGGAGGATCAGGTTTTAATGTGAAGATGATGTTGAAGATGGCGGTGGTGGCAGTTTGCACTCGAAAGGAGGTGATGGTGCTTGTGGTTTTAATGGTGGATGGGGGTGGTGATGTTGGCTTGGTTGAAGAAAAAGATGAAGGAGGTTGAACAATGATGAAGGTTAAGCTTGTGGAGAAGATGATGAATAGTAGGAAGAGAGGTTGTGTATGTTTGGGTTCTCAGTTGTGTATGAAAAGCTTCTGTGTGAACTGTTACTTATTGATTTTCATTAATTTGTAATGAATCATATTCATGACATGAATAATGTGAAGGTGTGGGTAAGATGGAAAGCTTGGGAGTCACACAAGTGAAAGAAATGAAAGTGTGCTGCTAGGTTTGTCTGTGAAGAAGAAAAAAATGAAGACTTGATAGTAGAGGAGCTTGTACGAAAAGGAGGGGCCATCTTAGGAAGTAAAATTATGGAGAATAGAAATGGTAGGCATTTGAATTGTTTGGGATATGGTTTGAAGGGGGTAGGTTTTGAGTTATGAATGGGGATAAATGTATGTGAATTGAAGTGTATTCATTTACAATGCATTGGAATTCATGGTTGTGAATGACTGATTATGGTGAATGTGGTCAAGTGGCAAGAGCTTGTAAAATTATACAAAATATAATACATTTGTGTGTACCTGCTACTAGCATGGGATCTATATTATAATGACGCACACATGTGTTTGCTAGTTCAATTTTGATTGCAGTAATCACAAGTTACTGAGTGTTTCTTTCTTTCATTTTATAGCATGTCAATATATATAACTGTTGAGATTTAAGCAATGGTTACCTTTGTATTTATTTTTGAACCATGTTGTGGATGCTTTTTGCATACATCGAAAACTTGTTCATGGATACTATGTCACTAGAAAGGCCACATGCCTGTTATAAATTTAGTAGTTCCATAACGTTATTCTTATGCTAGATTACAATTTACTTAAGGAGAATGTGTTTTGTTGTAAGGAAACCTATCACCATTTAATAGTTGGACTGATAGTGAAAGTAGTTGTAAGGAAGCCCTACCTGATCTTTTCAAGTGATGTAATATGGACTCTATGTACATGTTTCCGAGTGCATGTGTGGTATCTTATACGTGTATTGTCAGACAATGAAAGCATTTCTCAACTCTCGTGTTTGATGTCGAGTTGGTCGGCATTAGGTGAGATTGTTTTGCAGTCATTTTGATGCAAATGACTAAAATTTTGCCGGAGTTATTATATTTTGAAGCAAACTTTCTACAGAGGATATACACTGGACAGAATTTGAGCTGGTTTAGGATCATATGCTATATCTAACGAAAGCGTTTCTGAAAGCCCTTCTATATATTTTTTTCTAGAGATTTGTTGGGCTTATTGGCTGTTGAATCCTTGAATATTTGTTTTCTTGATTTGGTAGTGAGGGGCAACATGCCATGTCCTAGGAAGTGGACAAGTTTCTGTGACAATTTGAATAGGAATGTAAGAAATGGTGCACTGAATTAATGAGTTATGAACATACATCATAGATGAGTTTGGTACAATTTATGGAAATTGCTTCTGCTTAAAACGTTACCTTATTCTTTCTGAAAATGTGCTATTTCTTATGGACTGTTCACAGGCTAAGGAAGGATTGCTTTCTAAGCCGGTTCAGTTTATCAAGGACAGTTCCTGTAGGAATGTACCAAGGGTACCAGTGGTGTAGGGCATCGGGATCTTCTACTTGTGTCAGCCTCGACATAGGATTCTTCACTAAGGGTTCAATCTCTAGCAAGTAAAGACCTAAACTTCTAAACTCATAGTGTTATGATTAACTAAGATCACTTACTGCTGATGACGGGGAAAAATTGTAGTAACCAGATCCTAAAGGGTTTGTGTTACAACATTGGAATCACAAAACTTTGAGGGAAAAAATATAAGATAAATATTTCATAAAAATAGAGAAAAGAAAAATGAATAAAAGTGGAGAGCTAATTTTCTCCAACATTGGAATCACGTACTTTTGTCCATTCACTATAGACAATATTTTGTTGTACAAAATAGTAGTACTCAAATACCAGAAAGGTCCCTTATTATTATTGGACCAGGATTTTTTTTTCACGGAGGGAGTGTCATTTGCCTCTGCTCATTCTGTTAAGATCATTTGTTTGGTAGGATGGAATAGAATGAAAATGTATCGAAGTAAAGAAAATAACCTTGGATGTGGCCATCAAATCTTACTCATTTTGTTAGCACTCTATGTGCAGTGCCACCTATTATTTTCTAATCAACCGGCTTAAAGTTTAACATTTACCAAGGTTACAGTTGTCAGGTTGATGTAAGGATGTCATTTTGTTAGCACTCCCTTCCAAAGGTTCACATGGTAACCTTTATATTTTTGGTACTATTTAGCATGAATAATGTTATGTCAGATACATAAAAGATATGATCCTATGGAGGAGTATATGTGCAACATAGGTTATGATGCTAATACCTCAAGAAAATCCTTCATTGTTTTTTGTATTCTTCCTCATTGACAATATTTTTACAATTGCTTTAAAGTTTTTTGTCTTTCAGATAATTCACAACTGAAGCCGATTACGATATATTGAAGCATACTTAATGATGTGGATGTTCACAGGATAACACACTAGGTGTGCACTTGCTTTAATGTTTATTAATTGTTTTTTCAATCTTATCATTAACCTATGTTGCAAGACACAAGCAAATGGTGTTGTATCAGTAGTATGAATTCAAGCAAATAGGTGATAGTAATGTACCTATTCAAAGGTCTTTATGGTACATTAGAATTTCATATACGTTTATTCACTCATAGTCCTTTTCGATAGGCAAGCATTTGGCATTCAAACACCATGTCAGCAAGTGATGGGCGCTTTCTTTCTACCATCAGTTGGACAACATTAATCATAAGGTTACTAATTTTTTTTACTCCAGTTACTCCATGTTACTGTACATCTTTTGAGCAAGTAACTCATTATTGCAACCTATATGCATTTGTTGCTTCTTATGACTGATCTCTTATTATGGTTCTAGTACTTGCACTTAATATTCTCTTTTATGTTGGAAGAGTACACGAGAGAGTGCCAGGTCTTAATAGTTGAGATTGTATTTAGTGGCTATTTAATTAGCTTATCAGGATACATGATCCTGTGTTGACTTATTTTTTTTTATATAATAATGTATTTTCTTCTCAATTTTGTGTAGGTTGGCGTGCAATTTTTTGATGGTTGTGGATATCTAGAAGAAAAGAGGCGATCGAGCTACATTTTGGCCTACAGACATTTTTTATTATTATTATTTTGGACTACTAGGCGTACAACAACTTTTTGTACATCTTGAATGTTTTAATGACAACTACTTTTTGTACATCTTGAATGTTTTAATGACAACTACTTTATTATGTTGAAATCAAAATTGCGATTCAGCATGAATTTTTTTGGTTAATTGTATGTGATACAGAATAGGTTATTCAGATATGAAATTATGTAGCAGATTTATAGCACTCAAAACGCCTAAATGCAATAGCGTTCCAAAACTGTTAGCCGCTATTACGGTAGCATTCGACGAACGCTATAAACAATCCACAGCATTCACGGATTCTATAATCCATCTACAGCATTCAAGAACGCTATAAAGCATTCATAACATTCACAAACGCTATAAACCATGCATAACATTCAAGAACGCTATAATCCATCTACAGCATTCAAGAACGCTATAATGTTACAGCATTCACAAGCGTTCACATACTATAGCAGAGGCAATTATAGCGGACAGAATACGCTGTAAAAGACGTTTTATAGCGTTCTGCGCATGCTATTGTAGGCCATATTTGTTGTAGTGCTGCAATATGATTTCTCATGTTGTTACTCCAGATCATGATGATTTGGATCATCTTTGGGACGACATTCCTTTGGAGGATAGGCTGAGGGGTTTGAATATATGCCCTCCAAGTTTGGCTTCTCCTACCAAACTTAAACTTACTCATCGGCAATGGTTAGCAATGAATAGTGTCCCCTTATACAGGACACAACAAGTCTTTGCTACTTATGAGAAAGCTCCTGTAGGGATTTTTCCTCCTGTCCCGAATACCCTTACTCCTGTGGCTGCAGAGGTTTCTGCTCCTCCTTCCTCTGTTGAACCATCTATTGAAAGTCTGCTACCCACTCACATGTACAGTCAACAATCAGTCCATCTCATGAAAAAGATGGGCTATGACTTTCAAAAAGCGGAAGGATTGAACTATGATAAAGGAATACGACTACCTTTACAAATTCAAGGTCAAAAATCTACTGTTGGATTGGGATTTGAGGACCCTCGTAAAAATCCTCTCAAGAAGAAGACTAAGGGAAAGAAGACTAAAACCTGTAATATGGTACTTCATTCTCCTGAGTCTGAAGGAGAAACCTTTGCTGGTACGAGATCTGGTAAAGAATACCATAAAGATTATGAGGGAACTTCCAAAGAAGCGGAGAGCATGGCTGAAACACTACCAGCTCAACCATCTCCTATTCCTGCTGAGGGAATACCTTCTAAACCATCTGTGGTTGAGAAAGGGAAAGGGAAAGCAGTACGCTTTGACGTCCCGCTAAAGTCTGCGTTCAAATTAAGGGGTGGTGATGAAGCCCTACAAGTTCGATATTCTAGCCCAATTAGCTAATACTCCGGCTAGACTCTCTATCTTTGAGTACTTCGTCTTTCTAAAGAAAATAGAGAAACTTTGAGCGAAGATTTGCTACAAGAAGATTCATGCTTAGCTCAACTCAAAAGTCCTGACAATATACCGGTCTCGTATCCTCAATGTCATAGTGTGATGGAATTGATTCCTAACATTACCTTCACACAAAAACATATGCTGTTGAAGCATAATAAACACGACAGGCCTCTGTGTTACACAGGGTATATTGACTCTACTGAAATTGACAGGATTTATATTGATCCTGGGTCTTCTATTAGCATTATTCTTCAGAGTATGCTGCGACCCTTGAGGATTCCTACTAGTGATTTGACTTACACTAGTACAACAATAGTTGGTTTCAACTCTAAAAAGTATAAACCATTGGAGAAGATTCGTCTGAAGATTCAAATAGGTGATCTTCAAACTATGGCGACTTTTATATTATCAACTCAGATGTATCTTATAACATCCTTCTTGGAAGACCGTGGATACATGAGCATAACATTGTGCCTTCAACTCTCCACCAATGCTTCAAGTATGTGGATTCTCAAGGGATTATGAAGACTGAATTTTCAGATATCAATCCATTCAAAGGTGTCGAAGCTTATTTCTCTGATTCGATACTCTATACACAGGAGCACGTGAAGGAGATCTCAGATATAGCCGAAGATCGGTCGCCTGCAGAAGATCAATCTATCTTAGAAGATCCTCCAGAAGATCAACCTTTGAAGATTAAAGTCAAAGGTCTAATCCAACCCCAACCTGTCAATGACGAACCTTTGGTGATTAAGGTTAAAGGAAGAACTCGAGCTTCGTCTGAAGAATCTGTGAGAATCCCAGTTAAGAGCCAAGTTCAGCCTCTCATGATCAAGGTCAAGGGACGTACTTCTCGTACAAATGATCCAGAACCACTGATCATCAACCTTGGCAAGTCTACGCTGAAGACGGATGACGGTCCGCTAATGATCAATCCAAAGCGTAGTAGTCAGTTTGTAAATGATGTAAATATTGATCATTCTGTACTTTCTCATATTAATGAAGATTTTCTTTTAGAGTATATGGCTGTCAAATTTATTGAAAGAATGACTTTATATGCTGATAATCAAAAGTCATCAACATAAACATAACATAAATACAGAGAAAACCTTATATATTAATCATCAAAATTTTTTTTTCCTCCTCAAATCGATGTTGGACCTTATGCTCAAAGGTTCCTAACATCTTCTCCTTATCTTCTACCTGTAGCCTCATCATCATAAGCTTGTGTAGCTTATAGACGTCACGGAGAATCTTATTTTGTGATCCCGTCTAATAAAAAAAACAAGCGCCAAATTGTGTTTGGCTTGGCTAGAAATATTTCTGTTACTCAGACAAATGATCTCACAGAGAAAGATAAAGGAAAAATTAGAATTGACAAATATAGTCAACAATCTCTTAAGATTATCCAGAATATGGGATATGACTTGAAAACTATGCTACGTCTCAACCAGGGTAAAGGTAGACGAATACCCTTATGTGGTGATCTGTTTATCAACGAACCCGTCATGGTTTGGGATACGATCCATCCCACATGTTTAATGAAGATATACAAGAAGAATTTTTTTCCAGTTTTTTTATAATCCTCAGATTCTGAAGAAGTCCAGTTCATTGAATTTGATACATCTCACATGTATAAAGAAGATATGGAAGAATAATTTTCTTCCAGTTTTTTACAATCCTCAGATTTTGGAGGAAACCAGTATGTTGAATCTGGATGCGTCTTTTCAGTCAACATGGTTCAAACTGATGGTGAATCTGAGCCATTTGAAAATGACCCTTGGGTACAACAAATGGACACTCAATGGGAGCTTCGTTTTGAACAGCGACAACCACCTACAGAAGATAAAATTGTCCAGATTGACGTTGGAGACGGAACTACGTCTAAGCCGATATTCATCAGTAAAAATCTTTCTAAAGATGAAAATGAAGAGTTGATAAAGCTGATTAAAGAATATATTGATATCTTTGCATAGAGTTATGAGGATATGCCGGGTCTAGATCCTAAAGTAGCTACTCATAAACTCAATATTCTTCCTAATGCCAAACCTGTAAAACAACATCAGCGGCATTTCCGACCAGATATGATGGATGTAATTGATACAGAAGTCAAAAAGATGATTACATGTGGCTTTGTTCGTGAAGAACAACACCCAGACTGGGTTGCCAACATTGTACCTGTCATGAAGAAGAATGGAAAAGTCCGAGTTTGTATAGATTTTTGAGATCTTAATGCAGCTTGTCTAAAAGACGAATTTCCACTTCCGATTACCGATGTCATGATAGATAATACATGTGGTTTTGAACGCATATCTTTCATGGACGGATTTTCAGGATAATATCAAATTAAGATGCATCCAGAAGATGAAAAGCATACAGCTTTCTGTATAGCCCTTGGAGTTTACTGCTATACAGTTATGCCGTTTGGTCTGAAAAATGTCGGTGCTACGTATCGACGGGCCATGAGCAATATATTTCAAGAACATCTACGGAAAATAGTTGAATGTTATGTGGATGATATTGCTGTCAAAAGTTTGGGATTTGTCATCACTTCTCAAGGTATCCATGTTGATCCTGATAAATCAAAGCAATTCTTGAAATGCGTCCTCCACGTAATCTGAAAGAACTTCGTGGCTTCCAAGGTCGCATTGCTTATATCAGGAGATTTATATCCAATCTTTCTGGGAGATGTCAACCTTTCTTTCGTCTATTAAAGAAAGGTACATCATTTGTTTGGGATGAAGTATGTCAAAAAGCCTTCAATGACATCAAGCAATACCTTACAAATCTACCTGTTCTGGTACCTCCAGTAGTAGGAAGACCATTTTTGCTATATGTTCGAGCCTTAGATCATTCTCTTGGTGCTCTTCTTGCACAAAAAAGTGATAAGGGTCATGAACAGACAATTTATTATCTTAGCCGAATGATGGTTGGAGCTGAACACAGGTATACTCCTGTAGAGAAAGAATGTCTGGCCTTAGTTTTTACTATTCAAAAGATACGATATTATGTGTCAGGACAAACTATTCATGTCAATCCAGAATAAATCCTATTAGGGTATTGATGAGAAAGCCAAGTATTCTTAACTCCAGGTTAGCCACCTGGGCAATGTTGCTTACTCCTTATGATATGGTTTATGTACCTCAAAAATCAGTGAAGGGTCAAGTATTAGCTGATTTCTTAGCAGCTCACCCTATACCTTAAACCTCTAAGCTATATGAGGACATTCCAGATGAAGTCACGAATTGCAATATGACTTTGAGGGATGACATTTGGCAACTATATTTTGATGGAGCTTCGCGGGTTGGACCTCAAGGCAATATTGTCTCCAGAGTAGGCATCGTCTTGGTCTCTCCTGATAAAATGGTCATATACCGTGCTTATTCTCTTAATGAACCATGTTCCAATAATGTGGCAGAATATAATGCTATGCTAATTGGTCTTCAAGTAGCAAAACAATTGGACATTGAGTTCCTGAAAGCTTATAGAGATTCTCAACTGATTGTTAATCAGGTTAGAGGGACATATAAAGTCAGAAATCCTGACCTCATTCCCTATCATCAAGTGGTGATCGAATTGGTCCTTTCATTCAAAGGATTCTTCATTGAATTCGTACCACGTTCTCAAAATTTGGAAGCTGATGCTCTTGCTAGTTTAGCTACAGACTTAGCTGTTCCAATCAGAAGACAAAACACCATTACTTTATTGGATAGAGATCTATTCTGTGTCAAGAATAATTTGCATATCGAACAAAGTTATACTACAGAATCAAATTCCCAGCAAAGGTATTGGAGAAGTTCATTTATTGATTATACGGTTTATGGGATTTTATCTGAAGATCCAAAAGAAGCTGCATCAATCAAAAGACGATCATTTCGATTCTACTACGATTCTTCTTTACATATGTTATATCGTCGTTCTTATGACAGACTTTTGCTGTGTTGTCTCTCTGAGAGTGAAGCTAAGCAAACACTCCGTGAAGCTCATGATGGTGTCTGCGGTGCTCATCAACCAGGTCCAAAATTACAGGACCGTATTCGAAAAATGGGGTATTATTGGCCTTCCATGATAGCAGATGCTGTGGATTATGCCAGACGATGTAAAGCATGTCAGATTCATGCTGATTTTATTCACCAACCTTCTGAATTCTTACATCCCACAGCAGTTTCTTGGCCCTTCGAAGCTTGGGGCATAGATATTATTGGTCCGATTAATCCTTCTTTTATTAAAGGGCATCGGTTTATCCTGGCCATAACGGATTATTTCTCTAAATGGGCGGAATCGGTTTCCTTTGTTGAAGTGAAAACATCTAATGTGGTTAGCTTCATTAAACACTATGTCATTTATCGTTTTGGGATTCCCCGAAGGATTCATGATAATGGACCACAATTTGCCAGTCAGGCATTTTATCGATTCTGTGATAAGAATCAGATACAAAATCTGGCTTCTACAGCTTATAATCCAGCTGCTAATGGTTTGGTCGAAGCTTTCAATATGACAATTATTAAACTTCTCAAAAAGTTTGTCTCTTCTAATAAACGTGATTGGAATAAAAAACTTAGAAAATGTTTATGGGCTTACCGAACGACAGTCCGAACTCCTACTGTTTTTACACCATTCTCACTGGTTTACGGATGTGAGGCTGTTCTTCCACTAGAAATCTAGATTCCATCTCTTAGAATAGCTATTTCTAATGAGCTAACCTCAGAGAATAATAATCACTTAAGGCTCCAAGAACTTGAAGGATTGAACGAGAAGCGTCTTCAAGCACAACAGCACATTGAGCTGTATCAAGCCCGCATATCTCGATCTCGAGCTTTCAATCGTAACGTTAAACAGAGGGTATTCAAAGTCGGTGAGCTAGTTCTAGCTGTCCGGAGACCGATGGTGATGACTCATAAGAGCAAAGGAAAATTCCAAGCAAAATGGGAAGGTCCTTATGTAGTCGAGACAGTATTCTCTAATGGTGCCTATAGGTTATCTAAACCTAATGGAGATTTGCTCATGATGCCAATTAATGGCAAATTCTTGAAGGAATATTATGTCTGAATTTCTTCTTTATTCCCCAGCTACCAAGGTTTGGTTAAGCTGATTATTTGTTCTCCCAAAAGAGAATTTTGATATTCTATCTTACTAGATGATTTTAAAAAGAAGAAGATTTATTATTTATCATGTCTTCATGACCTCTGAATAAATATTAAGTCTACTTCTTTTTCTTATCTATCATGTCCATATGGCCTCTGAATAGATATTAATCTATTTTTTTGAGTTATTACAATATGTCACGTTCATATTACCTCTAATAGTATTGTATACTCTAAAAAGAAAACAAGATTCATTATCTATCATATCCACATTACCTCTGGATAGATATAAATTATCGAGTTTAGAAGACTTGTCATGTCCATATTACTTCTGATAAGTGTTTTCTATCTCATACCTATTATTTAAATCCAAAATAAATAATAGGGTCACAAAACAAATATTTATTCATTTCTTGAAAATATTACAGAATGAAAAAGACAGAAGAATACAAAATTCTGTATTAAATACAAAATTGCCTAAGGCGGAGCAGATACATCTTCGAGCAGTTTTTGCAGCTCTGCTAGACGCTTCTCACGAGTATTCAATACGGTAGCAGTAGCTATAGATCGTCGGGCTTCTGGAGTACAAAGATGAGAGAGTTCGGCAAAAGTAGCTATCATTTTATCCTTGGCATCATCAAGGGTTTTAATGACAGCTTCAGCACCAAACACCTTCTCCTCCAAAATTGAGCTCTGCGTCAAATGCTGGTCTCTAGCTGCGATCATCTGTTCTCTTTCTGCCTTCAAGCGAAGCAACTCCGCCTCAACTTCACGAATTCTATCATCTTGCTGATGAATTCTTATGTTTGAAGTCTCATAGGCTTTTTTATGCATCTCCAGAAGAGGTTTATTTTCATTTAATGAAGCTTTCTCTTTGGCGACTTTGTTGCTGTACTCCTCGAGAGATTCATTGAAAATAATCTCCCGAGCGATGAATTTAGCTGATAAAGCATCATACTCGATTTGGATGAGACTTTCAAGAGTTTCACTTGACAGCCATAGATATTCTTTAATTGGATGTTCAAGTCCCTCTACTACCTTCTTCAGTGCCGCTTCTCTCTCTGCATCATTGAACATAGCGACATTTCTGATCTGAGAGCAATGGCAGCCTTCAAGCTTTCATAATTAAGGCCTTTCTTCAAGACCATCTTGATTAAGGCCGTTAAAGTTTTGTAGAAGGTTTCAATATGGATCTCAACTAAGAGATTCATTTCTGCATTCGAGCTCGGAGTGGAAACAAGGTCTACCAAATCTCTCTTCTGAAGATTGGGAGCAGATGTTGTTGTGGCCTTGGTAGCAAGTTGAGTCGAAGCCATTGTTGATGTTACTACCATGGCTAATTGATTCACAGGAGCTTTAGAGACAATGTCTTCAGCACTTTTATGGATTATTTCTCCAGCCATTTCTGGAGCTGAAACTACTTGAGTTTCGGTGGCGGTGATTGTTGTGGAAGGAATGGTGATCATTGTAACTGACTCCGGTTCAGACACTGTCTTCTCAGGAACTTGTGCTGGATCAGTAGCAATAACGGAGGATGCTATTACAACGTCTCCAGCTTCAGTTGATGAGTTGACCATATCTTCATCACCTTTATTGGCTACCGGCTCTTCAAGCTCTGGGAGTACTTCAGTTGCACTTGGTTCTTCTACAACTGTTTTTTCATTTAAGGCTGTTTCTTCTGCAGCAGCTGCTTCTTCATCTGCAGTTGGTTCTTCTGCAGTTTGTTCTTTTTCTCCATCCTCAGCAAGAGAAGGCAATTCTTGCTGGGCCTCTACTTCAGGCTCTTGATGTACCTCTGTAGAAGGAGAACATTCTTTTTGAGCAGTATCTTCTTCTGAAGAAGAACTCTCTCCTTCAGACTCCGTTTGAATAGTTTTCTGAGGAGGAGGAGGAGCCACATGCTTTACTGTAGTGATGACACCTACAAATATTAAGCAAAATAAGTTAACATACCAAATCATAATACATAATCTTGTATAGATTTTGTGTAATTTATATTTACCTGGAATAGGTACAGGACATGCCAAGAACGAGTCGTAATCCTGATCCCAGTCATCATCATCGAAGTTAAGAGCCGGTTCATCTGATGGGATGGGCTCTGGATCACTAGCACGACTCGTGGCAGTGTTCTCAATATCTTGCACCTTCTGGGAAGAAGTCAGATGTGTAGAAGTGCTGAGGCGTCCAGGAGATAGGAGCCCCATAGCTTCTGTTGATGCTGCGGGCTGAGATGCTGAGGACCCTTCTCTAGGATGAGCTGAAGAAGATACAATGTGTTGAGGCTCCTCAACAGGAGTTTCGCTCTCTGGAGTAGCGGATCTTTGTCTAGAAGGCCATTTAACAGTGACCTTCTTCTTCTTCTCCTGGAGGGTAACAGCTGTGTTTGATTTTCGCTTCCGGGTTTTGGAGATGATAATTGGTCCCACAGCTGGTTCCCCAACTCCCGTAGGGATCACTTCCAGATACTCGTCTGGAACAACAACATCATCGGGTACGTCCGAAGGAACCCTGACTGATTCTTCAACGTTTCCTTCTTTAGCCCATCGGAGACTCCCCTTCATATTGTAGTCATTCGCGAAGGAGCGAATGGATGCATAAAAGCGAGCATACGTATGAAGCATTCGTAGCTCGTTTGTACTTGTAGCAGTTGATACCCAAAATCTAGCACCGGTACATGCAGTGCTAAAGTACCTCCATGCTCTTGCACCATCAATTAACTTTCCATAATAGTGGAAATTGGTGGAGGGATTACCAACGTGAAGTTGGTCATATCCAAACTGACGAGCGAACCGACTGGATAGGTACGGTTCGAACGCACAGTTGTCTTCATTCCTATACATCAGATGGGAGGGTCTGATGCACATTAGCCATTTAAAAACTGGCGCAGGTAATGAAGTCCTTCCTTCACCTATATCTTCAAATTGCATCCCAATATAGTCAGCTGGGACTGGTGGTCTTGTACAGAAAAAGTTCCACCCGTAGGAATAGTTGAGTGTTTCCCGGGTCTGCTACTGAAGTTACAGTCCATGCGGCTTTATTAAACTTTTGGAGGAATACCTCCGTATCATCCCCAGGGCCTGGTGGCAACAAACTGCAGTTGTGATGCAATAACCAGCCCATTAGATAAGTGTAGGGCATCTCTATCCTAGGGAAATCTCTTCGGTGAGGAGCATTGTTGATCAGTTCATCACCAAATGCTCGCAAACCTGCATTTATTCGGCACACCATTGCCGATAACAGGTTGATCCTGACTTTGAATACCAAACGTACTACTGGCCATAGTACGTTTCAGTGGATCCTGTCAGCTGTGCCAATCCTTGGCACGACCCATCTCCGCATCCACAGAGAAAAAAAGTCTGCCAGCAAGGCTTCTTTTGAGAGCTTTCGGCTGCCGTGTCTCAGAAAGCTCAATGCCTCGGTCCCAGCAGGGAATTCTCCAGCCTTGGTGGCCAAATATTTATCTAGAGACTTATAGATGGCCATCCAAGTGCTTATTGAATCAGCAGGGATGATCGAACAAGGTTTGATAGCCTGAGCCTTGTTATCTTGAAATTTGTCTTTGTCATCCTTGGATATACTATTCTTATGGTAGAATATATGTTGTCCATTTGTTGATGTAGTCCAAATGCGATCCACTTTCATATATAGTGGTGCAAGTCAGATAGTGGCACATCAATTCTTGGTAGACCTCAACCAACTGAGGATTTTTCTCCCTGATTTCTGCTAGTTCCCGGTTGGAGGGAACATATTCTTCACACGGAGCTTCATCCATTGGCAGCTTGGAGATAAACTGCATCTCATGCAGTGCAAAGCCCATCTCACCTATCGGAGTTACAAAAGTCCCTATTGAACTGATATACAACTCCATTAAAGCCAAGAACAGGTTGTTGTTCATTGGTATACCCTGACTAGTGGAGGCTACAGCTTCATATAATTCAATAGCTTGCAGCTCGTTTTGAAGTTCTTCATGATCCAGGCACTAAACTGAATCCAGTTCTGGTTATGAGGTGTCATCCACCTTGGCAGCCTAGGGTTGGCCTGGGGATATAATACGGGGGCCTTCATGAGCTTGTTTACGAACATGGGGATCTGTACTGGTTGAATCAAAGCTGAATCTTCGCTCGGTGTGAATCCAGGCAGTAGACCAGTGAAAGGAATGATACCACCACTAGGAGTGCTAGTATGGTAGCCCAGTTGGTTGGCCCCGTCCCTCTTGAAAATAATTCTGCCTGGCCTACCATGACTGCTGGGAGTTGGGTTTCATATCATCTGTCATGGATGGGTGGCGTGTACAAATGAGGATAGGGGATAATCCTTTGCCATGTCTGGGAGATACATCGCCCTATCTCCAAATTTAAATACCCAAGCCTCCTTCTTGGGGTTGGTTTGTGATTGGAAATCTATAGCATCCCCGAACATGAATGCTGGCTTCAAAAATTGCTGGCCATCTAGCGACACCAGCAGTTCTCCCTTCATCAATGACAGCAGCGTCCTGTCTCCTTGAGTAGCTATTAGCTGGTGTCTCTCTTCAGGGTACTTTGTATCTGATTGAGGGAATTCCACATGGGACAAGTTCTCCAAGTAGTTTGAGCCCACCATACCAGCTGGTGAGCCGAATACTTCTGCAAGAGGATAAATTTGCAAGTCCACTGCCAAAAGAAAAAGAAGAATCAAGTTAGTAAAAATCTAATTTAAATTTTACGCAGATGACTTATTCTGAATTTTACGCATAAAAACTAAAGACTCTGTATTAGAGAGCTTGACTATGTAAGACTTTACGCTTACGCATAGAAGTTAAGTTGATTAAAATAAAGTACAAAAGTTCTCTGTTTTTAGAATTGACTATTTGTACGCAAAGTCTTATCACTTGCGTATTTACGCTGGCACATATATAGATGTAAGCGTATTTTATACTTTACGCTGGCTTGTATAGACGTGAGCATATATTGTTTTTACGCTGGCACATATAAATGTGAGCGTATTTAATGTTTTACGCTGGCACGTATAGACGTGAGCTTATGTTGTTTTTACGCTGGCACATAGATGTGGGCGTATTTTTATTTTACGCGGGCACGTATTGACGTGAGCGTATTTTGTTAACATTTTTACGCTGGCACGTATTGACGTGAGCGTATTTTGTTATTTACGCTGGAACGAATAGACGTGAGCGTATTTTTTTCTATGCTAGCACGTATAAACGTGGGCGTACTTGGTGATTCGTGTTTTTACGCTGACACGTATAGACGTAGGCGTATTTGGTAAGTTTTTTCGCTGACACGTATAAACGTGGGTGTAAATTTCGGGTTTGGCTCTTCTTCTTCTCGGATGAACTCACGGTCGAACTAGATAGGATTTTACCGATCATGGCCGGAGCCACAGTGGGATTAGGTCTCGGAGTCGCCAATGATGATGGGATGATGGTCTCTGCTCGATTAGCCGCCGACGAAGCAGCGACGGCGGGCTTCTTGCCCTTAGCGCCGTCGGAGGTCTTGCTCTTCGGTGCCATCGGGGAGTTTAAAGATTGGGATTTCGAAGAAGAGAAGGGTATTCAAAGATTGAGAATTCACGAGAATGAGTAAAGTTCTCTCTCTAGCAGTTGAACTCTTTTTATAGGAAAATTTTGAAATCGGTTCAAATTCCCAAAAAATATGCGGATCCCCGAATTCTACGCGGATGAATGTAGGATATCCCGGATTTTACGCTTCTGTTCAAAGTATTTCAAATTTTAGAAAAAATTTGAAAACTTTGAAGGGGGTCTTGTAGAAGCATAAAATAAACTTCATAGACCAAGTCAAGGATGTTAAGAACTTTACGCAAAGTCAGACTTTACGCAAGGCTCATTAAAAGATTCTATTGAGTCAGATTCAAAATTCTACGCGAGTTCTTTTACGCGAGAGCCATTCTCAGCTTTTACACGAAAGACAGGCTGTCAGACCATGCATTTAATGCGCGTGATATTGATCTGACAGTATAATTTTCTGACAGAATATTGCACAGAAGCCGAGAAGATTTTTTCACCAAACCCAACACTTGTCGTTTAGTATACAGATGGGCTACTTTACGCTCAAGAGACTGCTTCTTTTACGCATGAAAGCTATTCGAGTTTTTACGCTTAAAGCTTTCGTGTGCGTAGAGTTTATTTGAGCTAATTGTACGCTCAAGGCTACTTTTCAGCCACTTTACGCAGGAAGTTTATTTTTGAGTTATTTTACGCCCAGTCTGCTACTTTACGCAGGAAGTCTATTTTGGGTCATTTTTACGCCCAATCTTTTCTGGCTATGTGAGAACGTGGTCTGCATACGTGGCTTTCATGCCATATTTATCGAAGAACGTGTGTACGTGCTCTCCCCATTTTGTTGAAGTTATGGGATACGTGTCATCACGTGTAGGGTTGATTTTTATTGTGGGTGACAGTTACTTGCGTAGAGACCCAATTATGTTGTTTTTTACGCACAGAGGGTCTAGTCTATAAATAGACTTATTTTTAACACAAGAGATCAAGAGAGAGTGAGATATACAGAAGAGGAGATTCTGAGAAAACTCATACTTTCAGAGTGATATTCCCAGAAGCATTTCTTCAACTTTTCTCAAGAACAGGATGAAGCAAATCAGGAAAGCATTCGACTGTGCCATCAGTGCCATTGTGTCGATACCTTTCTGGTGACTTAGTTCTTCTGATTGTTCATCTTCCTCAAGCAGTTTTCTTCATCATCATCATGTGGTCCAAGTAACAAAGTGATCGCTCTCAGATCAGACTTCCATAGCAATACTTTCCAGAAACAATTTGTACCTTTTCTAGTTTTCTTTCAAAAGCCAATTTTAGGCATTTTGTTAAGTGAAACAGCAGGACGTACATTCTTGCATAGCCTTGAATTTCTTTCAGCTTCCTTATTATTAGGTTGAGTATACCAGCCTCCATGTCTTCATAGTTGAGTATGTCTTGCATGTCTATTGCTGACAGCTGGATTTCAACTTCATTTTCATCCTCTTTCAGCACATTCAAGTATACAATATCACTGCACATAAATTTAGTTTAGATTAAATTAATAGACATTCTCAGGACATAATTATGAAAAAAGTCTAAAAAGGAAAAGAAGAAAAAAGGGTCATTCGCCGTCCAACTGATACAGAGAATTATCATTCTCCGGCCAACTGTCACGGAGAATGGTTGTTCTCCGTTATGAATTGGACGGGGATTGGTTGAGTTCAGAATACATACTTTGGACTTATATTTCTGGGGAATACGATGTCCATGTAAAGCTTCTTCTGCTCTTCATCCGCATCCATCCAAAGTACGAGGTCACCGCATTCCCTTAGTATGACACCCTTCCTCTTTAGTTCCGCCATTTTGGCGTCTTGTCCGAATTTTGAATCCGCCTGCTTATTTTTTCCTCCGACCCTGGGTTGGGTTGAGGTTTTGGTTTCGGAGCGGCATTCATCTTCCGCTTTTTATTAGCCTCTCTAACTGTATTCTTTCACAAGGGAGTAATATCTTCATCGGCTAATGCCGCTGATGGTTTTCTGGACCTCTTCCCCCCTATCCTCCTCTTCTTTTGACTTCTTTTGGAGCAACAAGTTCAGCAGTTGCTTGAGTCTCCTCATGCTGCAATGCTACAACAATGGCTTCGAGATCAGCAATTTTTGCATCCTTTTCAATGGCTTCAATATTCAACGATTCAACTTTATTTTTGAAGCTCCCTTTTCTCATTAACAAGCCTTTTATTTGTTTCTCTGAGCTGCTCGGTTATTTGCACTGAAATAAACAAACAACAATGAAATGTATGATGTCAATCAATATGATGTGAATCTAACATGTAGAATGACCATTCTCCGTGACCTTAACACGAAGAATGGTCGTTCTACTGCATTCTAACACGAAGAATGGCCATTCTCCTGCATTCTAAAACGGGAAATGACCATTCTCCGTCTTATTAACACGGAGAACGACCATTCTCCTTCTATTTAACACAGAGAATGGCCATTCTCTGTGATATTACCACGGAGAATGACCATTCTCCGTAGTATTGAAATGGAGAATGGCCATTCTCCATTATTTTAACACGAAGAATGACCATTCTCCTGCATTCTAACACAGAGAATTACAAATCAGAACTTCAAAAAAAAAAGAATTTACCTTATGCCTGTAGCTCTTTAACCTTTTTGCTAAGCTTTCCATTCTCAGCAATAATATCATATTTCTCTCTTCGTAAGGAGTCCAATTCCTGTGCCGACATCTCCATCGAGGTGTTCTTTGAATTTATTGGGCTCCTTGTTCCTCTAACTCTTTAAGCTTCTTATGGAGATTCTCGTTCTTAGCAAGAATCTCAGATTTCTCTCTTCGCAACTCCTCTAATTCATGCACCAAGCCCTCTATCATAACGTTGACTGGACGTTGTTGGACTTCTTGTGCCTCTAGCTCTCTAAGCTTTTCATTGATTTTTTCATTCTCAGTAAGAACCTGAGATTTCTCTTTTCTCAACTCCTCCAATTCTGTACCGACTCCTCCATCACGGTGTTCATTCCAAGTTGTTGGGGTCTCTCTTGTTCAGCATCCTCATCCCCACCAGTTTGGTGGTGTCCCACTCCCTCAAATGCATCTTCTTCTCGTATTTCTACATCCTCTTCTAGGTGGCCTTCCTCTTTCCCGAAAGTTATAACCAAATCTTTGAATATCTGTTTCGATCTAAATTTAATATGATATTTGCGTTTGAGGAAGACCGAGATTTCGTACCCATTCTATGTGTAAAATCTCGGGTATTCACATATTGGTGCGGACTTCCTTTCCACAAGCGTACTATGTTCTGCAAACCAATAGAGAAAGTATATTGTGTAACCTTCTATTTTGGAGTATGCATCAGAGTAATCCCCACTTTAGTTTTACTTGTAGTCTTCTCGATGCTCTCCATGACATACTCCAAGATTAACCTTGGCCAGCATATACTGTTGATAACTTATACGCTGTTTACCAAGGCCAAGAATATGTACGACAAATTTGAACCGCCTGTGAAGAATACTGTTTGGCACAAGTGGAAGATTATTAGCTTGGTCAAATCATCTGGATTAACAGCGTTATCTCCGCTACGAAGCCGTTGTAACAATTCAAAGAACTTCTTACTTCCTTATTCGTGACTTTTGAGTGTTTGCCCTTAGAATTAGCCAGCAATCTTGTGAAGTGATCTCTACACAGGCTCAACGATGCTGGTGGTGTGGGCTGCTGTTGTTTTTCTATTATCAATTTTCTGTAATTAGCATCATCCTCACTACCATCCTTCAGCGGTAGATCGAAAATGGCTACCATATCGCCCACACTCGGCACTATTTTAACAGTAGTGATCAGTTGAAAGTATCCGATGCCATATTTGTCTTCCACATAAGTTCCTATAAAATTTCAAGACCTTCTGAAACCTTGTCCAATTCTTGAGTGCGAACTTTGTTTTTGTAGAATACCAAGACAAAATTGTAGAAACCGATATTCTTCAAAGAATCAATAACTGGCTCGGGCAAACGGCCGCCATCTTGTTTGACATCATCCATAAGATTTTGCATCATCTTAAATGAAGAATGGAAAACTCTTGAATCTTTATTCCTGACAGTTTTTTCCTATAAAAAGACAAAAAATTAGGTTTCTGTCAACTGTTCTCTGTCAATCTAACACGGAGAATTGCCATTCCGCATGACTTTAACACGGGTAATGGTCATTCTCCGTGATATTTGTACGGAGAATGACCATTCTCCTATATTTTAACACGGAGATGGCCATTCTTCGTGATATTTACACGGAGAATGTCCATTCTCCTACATTTTAACACGGAGATGGCCATTCTTCGTGGTTTTAACACGGAGAATGACAGTTCCCTTCATTTTAACACGGGAATGGCCATTCTCCGTCAAGTCAACATGGAGAATGAAATTAATCCTTCAATTTAACAAGGAAAATGGTCATTCTCCGTGATATTAACACGAAGAATGACCATTCTCCGTCAATATAACACAGAGAATGACCATTCTCCTACATTTTAACACGAAGAATGACTATACCCTTCTGTTGTATTAAGACGGAGAATGACTATTCCCCTCTGTTGTCTTAACAGAATCATGAACATAACTTATAGTTATACCTTCTTTTTGCCCTTTTTTTGCCCTCCTTCTTGATTACTAGCCTCTGGCTCATGTGCAACCTTCTTAAATCTCTTCACTATAGCTCTCTCTTCTTGCATATCTACATCTTCTCCCTCTTCTCTAACTGGGGTTCCATTTGATGCTGATGTTTGCGGCATGGTGTAAAGATTACGAATGGAGAGTCACTGACGAGTTTTTGAAATAGGGTTTGAAGATTTTGGAGGATAAAACCTAGATACGCAAATGAGCAACGTATGGAAGAAGAGGAAGAATAGAAACTTTTTGGTTTTGAAGAGTAGGTTTCGTGAGTGTTTTGAAAAAAATTAGAAGGGCAATATGGTCATGCCGTACCCTTTTATATATTTTAGCTAATTCTGGACACGCGATGAAATATTATTTTGCGGTGGGTTTTTTCATAAAACTTTTGCGGTTTTTGGGCATTTTATAAATTTTCTCTTGTTAATAACTTGAGAATTTTTCTCGATACATGCTTAGGCAGAAATCACTTTAGCACGAAAAGAGGGTATACCCATAGGGTCAGAGGCATAAATCATTTAGCACGAAGAGAGGGTATACCCATAGGGTCAGAAGCACAAGTTAGGATATTTTAGGATTATATGGCAGCAAGATTATGAAACAAATGAACATTTTGATATCATTTGCATCCCACATTTTAAGAACATTATAACTCAACAAAACAAATGAACATAATACATTAGATAAAAGAAGAAAATAATAATAATTCATCGTCTTCCATATTCAATCATTTTAGTTTGGACTCATTTCTGCTTAATTATATTGTTGCACAAGTTGGATAGTTCTTCAATGTGCTCTGAAGTTGCAATCCATTCAGCAGCTTTGCGCCTTTCCATTTTCGAATCAAACTTCATATAATAAACATAACATCAAAAATATTGCTCTAAAGTGTAAGTTTTTGACGACATATTTTCAGACTTACATTGAGAGAACGGAAATCCAGAATACATCCGTCTTTCATGAATACAATTACAAAAATCCTACAATCAAATGTATTTCCTTGATGGGGAACATAAGGACGACGTTTTATGGCAAAAGTAGAAAAGTTGAACCTAGCATCTCTCAACTTCAAAATCTCTTCTTCGAGAAAGAGATCCAAATTTGAAAGCTACAATAACCATAATACAATATATATTAATATACCACGGATCTTGTATACAATTCATAAAAATTGATGAATATGAGCTTACTATTTCTTTTATGACTGATTTATTTTGAATCTGCTCATCTGTAGATGCAAATGTGTCCCAAATTTCAACAGTTATTGTTTTAACCATAACTCTTGCAAGAGTATGGTGGTCAGACAAAAGAATGGGTATGTATATCTGAATCATGATTAATTAGGTAAAACAAATTAGTAAATTTTTAGAAAATTAGGATTAATATTTAAACATAAATACATTAATACCTCGTTACAAATGCTTAAAGATCCCATATAATCCTAGAAATATTTGTACTTCTTCCATATTTCATGAAGTTGTTTGTCAGATGGAGGTAACCTTGCTCTCTACATACACATCAATTAATACATTACGAAGGACAAACAAACGAGAAAATTGTTAATGCATAATCATTGAAGAATAAAATGCTCACTCACCGTTAACCTTATTAGTAAATACCATACATTAGCTTTATTGAAATTTCTTTTCCGTTCCTCCGCGGTGAGAAGAGCAGAGACAAGGGTTACAATCTGAGTATCTCATTAAAAATATTAGCGATGGAATCGAAGTAAACATAGATGGCATCTAAGAAAAAATATACTATTTATACATACCCCATCTTTTATTCTCCTTTCTGGAGCTAAGAACTTCATCTCAGCCCGAGACACATAGATTTTGTTGCAAGATGATATTATTTTCCTAAGAAAAGAAGCAAATAGATTAGAAAAAAAACTGTTGGAATTAAATAAAAACTCATAATACTTACTTGTCAGGTCTATCATTCGCAAAAATATAGTCGTAAAAACTCGAGGAAATACTAGTACACTGGCTAGGCTTTGAGGTTAAAGTTCTTGTTAAACTTTTCAAAGGTGTGACCGGATCTAAATTTTCTCGCATTCTTTTCGAAGAACTACTAAAGTCAGTTTCTTCTAGAGGATATATATCGAGAATTCGGTCCATTGCTTTATCATGTTTCTTTAGCCGCACGTCCTCCTCATCGAAAGATTCAACGAAAATCTCCTCCATATTATTAATTACTCCAGATGAAGATGCCTTCTTCAAAGTTGAAGATTCTTCCATCTTTTCCAAATGCTGAGATATATTTATTTGTTCAATTTCGATTGAACCAAGCTTAGAATTGATCAAAACAAGTTGACTTGAAATCTTCAACAAATGTTCTTCAAACCTGCACATCATACGCGGAATGAAGGTTTCATTTGAAGCTGGCATCCAATCTTCTACCTCTTCTACATGTTCCATACGAGTAGACATCTTCCTCCAGTACTACAAAATGAAATAAGAAAACTATTCTATGTATTTCAGAATAAATAATAGTTGAAACAAGAAAACTATTATATATAGCAAGAGAAAAGTACAAAAAGTGAGGAAAATAGAAAGAAAAATAAATTTCGAGACTAGCAAAGAATCTACTAGTCGTTTGAAGTTTATCATGAAAGGTTATCATGATTAACAATTTGAGGAACTCTATAAGAGGTTTAATTCTGCTGGTACTCCTCGTTGTTCGAGGAGGGCTCCACGAAGTCCGCTGCGAACCAGAACTTCTTTTTCTTTCCTTTTTCATCTCCGTTTCTCCTTCCACCACCACCACCATGGCCTGTAGCTTTATAACCAAAATATTAAACTGTTAGATGAAACAAGAAAATAAATTACGAAAAGATTACTAAATCAAAATCAAACATAACACATATTCATGGAAAACATGAGACTAAAGATGAAAATATTACAAAAGCAACACCACAATTTTACAATAACGAAGCAGACTCTGTTAAGCAATAACTAAAATTTGGGATTGTGTCATCCTTGGATTTAATTTACACAAAGAAGAGATTTGAGAGAACATGCTTTTATCGGCTTCCTACCCCCCTTCTTCCTCTGAATTCTTCCCTTACTATTATCCACATTGGCTACAGGATCTTCGTCCATGTCGTCGTCGGTGTCATCATCTAGATCGCCACCAGCTATCGGAGCATCGGTGGTGTCGTACTTGCACAAAATATTAAATTAGATGGGCAAAAGAGAAATTAAATATGAGTTAATTTAAGGTATTTATTGAAACAATTACATGAAGAATGACCTGCTATAGCAAGTTAACAAGAGGTCAAAAGTCAAAATAGCATTAAATGATGTCTCCTGCATTATTTAATATGAATTTAATATGAACCATTGGATCAACATCCAATGGTTCAGATTTGGGATGTATTGATACATCCCAAAAGGGTAGATGTATTGTAGAATTTTCCATATATATATATATATATATATATATATATATATATATATATATATGTGTGTGTGTGTGTGTGTGTGTGTGTCTGTGTGTGTGTGTGTGTGTGTGTGTGTGTGTGTGCGCGCGCGCATATTATATATTTATGTCCTTAATAATTGATATTAAAAAACTTTTTTAATTAAATTTTTATAAATAAATTGTTAATATTACATGTACTTGAATTCAAACCTAATTAAACTAAAATCGAGCTCGTTAAGCTTGAAATCAAGCTTAATGAGCTTCAAATAAAGTTGAGAGAGCTTGAAATCAAGCTTAACGAGCATGATTTTGAGCTTATCAAGCTTGAATCAAGCTTCCTTATCAAGCCAAGCTCGAGCTCAAACCAAGCCAAGCTCAAGCTTAATATAAACAAGCTCGAGCCAAGCTCAAGCTCTAAAATAAAATAATTATCAAGCTCGAGCTCGAGCTTGAGCTCGATTAATTCCAGTCAAGCCATGCTCTAGCTTACAAAAGCTTAGCTCGGCTTGGCTCATTTGCAGCCCTATCCAAGACCAAGTACGAAGGATCAGATTGGACTCGGATCCATCAGATTTATCGGCCCTAATATAATATTTAAAATAATTTTAAAAAAGTGATATTAAACACATAATGAAATAACAATCAAGCTTATATTACTACAAAATACAAATTAAAAGATGATTTAGGATAAGGAGTTAAAAAATTTGGATGGAGAAATTTAGGATTTAAACTTTTTACTTAAGAAGTATGAACAAAATATATAAATATAAATATAAATTATATGTATGTCGGATTTCAGGTTCTTTGGGTAACCCAACACATGAACCAGAGTCCAACCTGATTTTTGATCAGCTTCAAATATTTTAACCCGAGCCCGATCCAAACCCCGAGCATCTTTAACTATAACCCAACCCATTAACGGTTTTACCCGATAGGGCTCGAATTTAGCCCGCCCGGGTTGCACCCCTAATAAAGATAGTAAACTGCCAAACTTTTTAACAATCCTACCAATTTAAAGTCAAGGTAATAAACGACGGTAGGCGGGGTGCGCGGCGGAGAGGGTCCGCCTATCGCCTATTTGTTTTTTTATTTTTTATTTTTGTTTTTTGTTTTTAATTTTTAATTTTTAATTTTTAGTTTTAGTTTTTAGTTTTTAGTTTTTAATTTTAATTTTTAATTTTAATTTTTAATTTTTAATTTTAATTTTTAATTTTTAATTTTTAATTTTTAATTTTTAAAAATTTTAAATTTTAAGTTTAAATTTTAAAATTTAATTTTAAATTTTAAATTTTAAATTTTACATTTTAAATTTTAAATTTTAAATTTTAAATTTTAAATTTTAAATTTTAAATTTTAAATTTTAAATTTTAAATTTTAAATTATTTATTTAAATTCTTAATTTTAAATTTTAAATTTTAAATTCTTAATTTTAAATTTTAAATTTTAAATTTTAAATTTTAAATTTTAAATTTTAAATTTTAAATTTTAAATTTTAAATTTTTGAACATTGAAGGCAATATCGAGATGTGCATTACATGCACGACTCCGAGAACATTGAACATTAGGCCTAAAATATTGATTATGGCGTTAAGGGTGCATATGTGCACGGAAACTTACGAATGATCGAGTATTCGTAATGGAAAATTCGTGGTGCAACACCACGGGACAGTCAGAACATCGAAGGGTATGCTTCGCATGCGAAGCATGCAGTTGTGGCACAATTTTCACGAAACTGCTATTATGGAGAATATGTTTGGTTGTATAAAACTCAGGCGGGTATTGCATGGTCAATGGACTCGGATGGCCCGTGCACGGGTGCGGCTTCCCTCGAACGGTTACGACCGGGGCACCGGAACTGTTCGGCCTAGGAGGGAATTTTGTTTGGTATTTATGGTGTACTTCATTAGGATGAGTTGCGACCGGCCAATGTTGTGATAAGCTATGATATCAGTAAGTTTGGGATCCTTCAGATACTGGGCTAGCAACCCGTACTGGAGCAATCGTATGCTTACACGTTGAGATGCCAAGTGCATTACGGCGCGGAACGTTGTGACCTTCATATAGATAGGACCGGTAGGCTGTGTAGTGCCCCATCTGGCTCAGTCAATCGGAGGAATCGAAACGTCAAGGCCATTCGGACTTAGCCTTGCAACGGCTACTCGAAGGCCCGTTCGGTCGAGGCAACTCCGTGCTCAGGTGGGGTAGTTTCGGTGAACTTGTCTCATCTTAGCCTTCACATAATAAATCACATGTTTTCAACTTGCACAAGTAGGCTTGATAATAAAAGAGACGAATCCACATATATAAGAGAATAATCCCGACGGGTCGAATTGAGTTAGAATATAGAAGGGTTTAACTGTCGTCTTAGAGTTGGTGCACGGTGTGCTTTAAAAATGACACTCGGTCCTTCGTCCCGTGGATTGGGAGAAGGAAAAGTTAGTTTTCGCCATAAAGTTGTGAATTACCCTAAGTCATAGGCGTCACCCGCAGAAACGCTTCATAAAGCATGCACGGTCCTATCGTCCAAGGCTTGACGCAGTCCTTGTTCGTCAAGTTGTTGCACCATTAAGTTAGGCTGAGTTATGTTAGGTTATCGAAGGCATTCTAAGCACTGTCCCACGTATTCTACGGGTGTCGAAATTACTTGGTTTTAGAACCTTAAGGCCCATCGTATAAAGTGTCTTAGACGATAGTTTCACCCAAAACATCAATTAGTATAAGGTACGATGTCACGGACTTAGTGTTCCTAAGGCATGGGTCACGGTTGATTCATTGAGTTAGAAAAATGGCTTTCAAATAGTCGTTCTTGAGTTGAATGGAAGGATAGGGCAAGAAAGAAGAATGCTCGTGACCATGGATCGTCGAGGCGAGGTTTCAGATGTGAGAAGTATTGAACTTGGCCCTAAAAGAGATGGTAACACTAGAAGTTGAATGACTGTGTGAGACGTCAGTTCGAGTCAAGTCTTGCATAGTCATTGAACAACTTGTCGACAAGGAGGAGTTTCCACGAGTGGCAACCCTGGGCGCCATAGGACCGCGTCGTCCTGGGGGGAACACGGTATAGCCGAACTGGATGAACCGCTCAGGTTATTCGAGAACTTTCAGCAGGGCTAGCTACTTGCGCTGAAAGGGTCGCCGAATAGCAAAGCTATAAGTTCAAGATAGATTGTGGTGCTAGTGAATAATTCATATAGATGAGTCGGCATGGAGGCAATCTGCGTATGTGCCTTTGGATTGAGTCTAGTTGAACGTGTGTACGGTTAGAACACAATGTTTGGGCTTAAGATTGGCTGTAACGTAGGCGATGTGCTTTGGCACGAGATGTAGCGTCGATTATTAAGTGTTGTCATATAAGTTGCATAAGTTGGATTTGGGTCATTTCGAGTTTAAGTCAGGAATCGCCGCAAGGCAAAGGTGGTCGAGTGACACTTAGTTCACAAGTCTTGATTGGGTCAGTTGATGATTAAGTAGCAAGGGCCGCGAGGCGGCAATGAGGTTAAGTCTCACTGAGTTACGAGGCACAACACAATATACTTGTAGCACAGTCACATGGAAATGGAGTCTTACCGAGTAGTTACATCTTAATTACGGGCCGAAAGTTAGCAAGCACGACTTGATAGGTAAACGTTGTTGCAAGCACGGGATGGTCTTGAGACACAAAATAGGTCAAGGCGTCTGTCCTAAAACTGATCCTAAGACAAGAATAGAAAGACAATCAAAAGGGTTATGTTGCATAAATTAAATGAACGTGTCGGTTTTGTATGGGTGGGAGAGGAGCTCATTCCACCAGTACAGTTGAGTACTGACACTCACACAATTTTCATGTGCAGGCACATGTAGAAGCTCGTGGCGCGGAGCTCGCTTAGATGCGTCGAGGCACGGAGTTCCTTGGCGATTTGAGGCGTCCGGCCGTATGGTGTCAAGACTTATACGGGACATAATGTATGGACGTCGCCTTCCGAAGCATCCGCTGGTCCAAGACTTGTATTGAGAGATAAAAGAGAGATGAGTGACTTGTAATGTGTGAAGAGTTAGCCTGAGTGACTTGTAATCTCGACCTTGCGCCCTAGTGTAATCTTTGTTTCAATATCAATAAAATGCATCTTTTGAATGACTTGTGTTTTGTTCTAAATTTTTGCTGGCATAATCAATGTCTCTGCTTGGGACTTCTGTGCGACGACCCCGTCGCAGCCGCTGTAATCGGCGTTATGGAACCCGCCTTGCACGAGCGCAATCTAGGATCGTGCGGCATCACGTCTTAGCAAGGACGATCGCACCTACGGGAGTGGGGCGTGACAGGCTGAGACTAGAATTGGGTGCAGGCGCAGAGCCTGCCACCCTTATGCATATGTCTAAGTTTTGTCAGTTGGCTGTGTGAATTGTATGATTGGTTATGCAAATTTCTAATGATTGCAGGCTAGACAAAACGAGACAGAGATGGACACGATCACCATTTTTATGTTCATATTATGTCTAACTGTATCTGTTGCAGGGACATGATATTGGACACAACTATGATTCTGTTGCTATCGATAACTGCTTGAATATTGCCATAAAACTGATCCTAAGGCTAAATAGAAAGATCACCAAATAAAGATGCATGTTTCACTAAATTTACTTAGTGTTGGATTAGTCAGGTGGGTCTTGATCAATGCAGCGAGGATGAAAGTACTAATCCCCCACTAGTTTGCTCGCATGTTCAAGATATGTTCGGCTTGAGGCGGGGCTTGGCTTGGATGTGCTGAGGCATGGAGTCCTTAGCATTTCGAGACGAGCAACCGCATTGGCGTTTAGACTTACAAATGGAGATGTTCGGCCGAAGACTACTTGTTGGCTATAAAGAGGCATAATGTATGGAACAATGTAATCCTTTGTGAGCTAGAGAGATCATGAGCATTGTAGCCAGTTGCATATTCAGTTGGGCTATTCAAAGCCTTTGTAATCTTCAGTTCATTATTAATAAAAAAGATTCTTATTGTATACTATGTTTTCTTCCGCTGCTTATGCTATCAACTTGAGATAAACTTACGTGAACCTGTTATCTTGTCTTGCACGAGCGCAACTCCATGCTCGTGCGGCATCATGCCCCAGCGAGGATGATGATTAGAGTAAAATCTAGCGAGGACGAGCGATTTCCCAGGTCGAGGCGTGACATCTATCTCCCCCGTATAGTCCATAGTACAAAAGTAGGAAGCATGCCGAGTCACCTACAATGATCCATTCAGGAAAAGAGCAAAGTACAACCCTATTGATTGATGTAACTTAATACAAAATAAGCTAGATAGTAGAGATGTAGTAGAAAATAAAGGAAACATGGATATGAATTAGATACGATAAACATGTATAAGAAACAACTAGAAAGAAAATAGATGACCGAGACAACTCCTATTGAACATGTACAATAAACAGACAGTGTATTTGAAATATTTTTCGATATGTGAACGATTTGGTTAATACGACACATTATAGATGCCTATCTACAACAAAAAGGTACGGCTAACCCATACGTGATGTGTATGACTTAGCTATCATTCAATAACAATAGTTGGGTTTGTTCACATACCTACCGAGTATTTCTCCTTTCGACTCACTAAACAGTCAATAAACGAGTAGTGATACAATCAAGCCTATCGTGTCACAATCTGGATAATGAAATAAAGTAAAAGATAGCATTATAATGTAAGAAGCATATAAAATAATAGTGTACTTACCTCAAGTTAAGTTGTAGTAAAATGTGCGACACAATCTCGATTTGGTAGAAAGTTGTTATAATTATGGATAACCGCTACTAATTCAGTGAATTATCGGTCATCTATGGTTTCTACAAATTAAAAAAATATTAAATAAAATTTTAAATTTCTAGAAAAATTTGTAGATCTTCGTGTCAGCTTTCCAAAACTTCAAACTGATCGCAAAATGGAGTTCGAAATCTCCCGAATCTAAAAAATAGTACGACGCGTCAATTTTTGGACAACCGATACTCAAACAATTTTTCAAAAATTCACGTTCATAATTAATAAAAATAAATTATAGATTTGGAAAGCTAATCTCGATACAATTCTAACAAAAAAATAGGGATAAACAAAGTCCAGAGTTGGTCGCAACGACTTTTCGAAGTTGTTATAGCTTCAAAATAACGAGGCTGAATTTATGACAAATTTTGGCCTATTTTGGACGAAAAAGAGAGAAATTTTTTGAAAAAAAAAATATGGGAGATGACATAGGTCAATAGGTATATATATAATGGGTAGCAAATGCTTAATTAGGATTAAACTAGAAGCGTTTTGGTTTTAGGAGATGAATAAGGACTCCTTAAATATATGGAGATTGACTCAATTTCCTAATTTAGAAGGGTCAATGAATAAAATTTTCCATTAAATTTAAATCAAATCAATCTCAAAACTATATGGATCAAATCTCAATCTATTATTGAATCATAATAATTGGGTTTGTGAAAAAAAAGCAAAGGGAGACTTCACTTTTTAGGAGATGGGAGATTTCCTAAATAAGGAAGAATTAGATTTAATGAATTAAATCCTTCCATGAATTAAATTAGATTTGACCCAATCCCATCCATAATTAATCATAATAATATTACTTTAAAATAATGTCTAATATTTTAAATAACTTTAAAATTGATTTCATAAAATTAAATATCAAAATATTGATAAAATAATTCAAATATTCCTAAATGTATATTTTCATAAATACAAATCTCATCTAAAATAATATAGAAATAAGTTAAGACTAAATCCCATCATAATTTAGAATTTACCACATCTAAATCCAATAACATCTAATAATTCAATAATATTTAAAAATAGATTTTTATAATATAACTTATAACATAATTGATAATAGAAAATTAATAAGTTTTAAAATATATCTTTTTATAAAAACAAAATCAAAATAAAAAATAGTTTGACAATCCCTTCGTCAATAAAATTTTTTTATAAATAAAAATAAATAAAATTCGTTCTCTAACTAGAAAAATATAAAACTTAAAATAAAATAAAAAAGAGGAAGTAGGCTAACAAATCTACCCACCTTAGAAAAATTTCGTCCTCGAAATTTCAAAGGGTACGATTAGGTATGATTAAGAATTGATACGATAATGATCAAAATTGGTCAGCAAAATAGAATCAAAATATAGGAATATCTGCGAATTGGCACGATCGAAATATAATCGTAATCTAGTCGCAATCAAAATCGTCTAAGAATGATCAAACTGAAATCGTTTCGGCAAGATCCGCTACTTAACCCAAATTATTTAGACACGATCATAGATTGAAAATCTAAGTATGATTATGGATCTAGTGGAATGGAATCAAAATATAATAATTGGTTCTAAATGATTACTATGAAGAAACTGAATGCCAATTTTTGAATAGGAAAGGTAGGAAAGAAAGAACTACTAATTTTTGAGAATATAATAATAAAAAATAGGATATCAAATCAATTTGGGTGAGAGTGCAAGATTGCAGATCATAAAAAATTAATAGTCATATGCCAATAAAAGATATAGCTTCTATAGTTTCCAAAAACCATATTTATATCTGGAGTCAATTTACCTAAAATTTAGGCCCCGCCAGTGTACATCTGGCTGCAGTAAACTCTTGGTTTCATGACTCAAATATGATATGATATCGAATGCTCTATCAACTTTATCCAATATTGACATAACAACTCAAAGATCAAAATAGAACAATAGAATATAGTTTTTAATAATATTCGATAACATATGCTTACTTGAAATTATTTTAACTTAGGGGTCATGCCTTGCCAGTGAGTTGCTGGCTGCAGTGAACCCGCAGTCTCCATAATTCAAATAAATAGGAACAATACGCATCTGCCTTGCCATTGTAAGTCATCGAGAATTATTCCAACTATATCCATAAGAATTTCAAAGGAGTTTCTAGAATTTCAAATAAGTCAATCATGATAGGAAAAATGTAAGTATCTGTCCTTGAAGTGAAAGTATCAATTTTGAAAATAAAACGATCGCAAAATGAAAGAAGACGACTTAGAATTAATATACGAATAATTGAATCATATTAGGCTCAAAACTCAATAGATGAAAATAGAGTATCGACTCTTAGAAAAGTAATTACTCATGGCCAATGGAAAATAACTAAGTAATACGGATCGTACGATATATCGATGTTTAGAGAAGGCAGAAAATAAAAGTTGAACAAATAAGGCTTGAATTCTAGGGAGGCCTAATTTACCAAGCGAATAGTCGGCCCACCTTTGATCCTACCTTCATAATGAAACACAATAGTGTATCCTTCTATAAAAGTCGTCTAATAGGGTTTAGAATTCAATGAATCCTTGGTTAAATCATATAGCCTAGCTTAGCAACCTTAACTACCCAACAGTCAAATTGAATAAGGGACTCCTAGTCCTAGTCATTCTCCTAAAAGTCAAATCAATCCTAATTGTGAATGAGTACTTCCTAGGCGCAGGCTCACAGTAGTATGACTAATATGGTACTACTGCAAGTTCGCACAATTTGTAAAAACTGACCTGCATGGGCCACCAAAAAAACTTGTCACGACCTGCACCCACTTTTAGGGATACGAGTACATAGCCAAGTCGAGCCTACGCCGCAGCATCGACGGTAATGTGTTGTCTAGGTCTCAATGCCAATATAAAATACAACAAAATTATATCTAATTGCTCATTCACAATAATTATTCAAACTACAAATCCAATAGTACATTAAAATGATATTCGACAACAACCCGCTAAACATTCAAATAAAAGAACTAACTAATCTATCTAGAATCTATGGTCAGCCTCCAAGGTCTCTATCTCCCCCGTATAGTCCATAGCACAAAAGTAGAAAGCATACAAAGTCACCTGCAACGATGCAATTAGGAAATGAGCAAAGTACAACCTTATTGCATTTATGTAACTTAACACAAAATAAGCTAGACAGAAGAGATGCAGTAAAAAATAAAAGAAACATGGATGTGAATTGGATACGATAAATATGTACAAGAAATAACTATAAAGAACATGGATAACCGAGACAACTACCATTGAACATGTACAATAAACAGACAGTGTATTTGAAATACTTTCGATAAGTGAACGGTTTGGTTATACGACACATCATAGATGGATATCCACAATAAAAAGGTACGACTACCCCATACATGATGTGCATAACTTAGCTATCATTCAATAGAAATAGTTGGATTTGTTCACATACCTACCAAGTATTTCCCCTCTCGACTCACTAAACAGTCAATAAACGAGTAGTGATACAATCAAGCCATCGTGTCACAATCTGGATACTCAATAAAACAAAGTAAAAGATAGCATTATAATGTAAGAAGCACATAAAACAATAGTGTACTTGTCTCAAGTTAAGTTTCAGTGAACATGTGGTAGAAAGTTGTTGTAATTATGGATAACCGCTACTAATTCGATGAATTACCGGCCATCTATGGGTTCTACAAATTAAACAAAATATTAAATAAATTTCTAATTTCTAGAAAATTAATTGTAGATCTTCGTGTCATCTTTCCAAAACTTCAAACGGATCACAAAATGGAGTTCAGGATCTCTCGAAATCCCGAAAACAGTATGACGCGTCAATTTTTGGACAACCGACACTCAAACAATTTTCCAGAACTTCACGTTCATAATTAAAGAAAATAAATTATAGATTTAGAAAGATAACCTCGATACGGTTCTTAAAAAAATTTAGAGATAAAACGAAGTTCGGAGTTGGTCGCAATGGCTTTTCGAAGTTGCTATAGCTTCAAAAAAACGAGGCTGAATTTATGACGAATTTTGGCCTATTTTGGACAAAAAAGAGAGGAATTTTGGAAAAGAAAATATGGAAGATGACATAGGTTCAATAGATATATACGATGGGTAGCAAATACTTAATTAGGATTAAATTGGAAGGGTTTTGATTTTGGGAGAAGAATAAAGACTCCTTAAATAGATGGAGATTGACACAATTTCCTAATTTGGAAGTGTCAATGAATAAATTTTTTCATTAAATTCAAATCAAATCAATCTCTAAACTATATGGATCAAATCTTAATCTATAATTGATCATAATATAATTGGGTTTGTGAAAAAAAGTAAAATGAGACTTCCATTTGTATAGGAGATGAGAGATTTTCGAAATAAGGAAGGATAAAATTCAATGAATTAAATTAGATTTGACCTAATCCCAATCCATAATTAATCACAATAATATTACTTTAAAATAATATCTAATATTTTAAATAACTTTAAAATAGATTTCATAAATTAAATATCAAAAATATTGGTAAGAATAATTCAAATATTCCTAAAATGTACAATTTCATAAATACAAATCTCATCTAAAATAATATAAGGAATATAAAAATAAATTAAGACTAAATCCAATCATAATTTATAATTGACCACATCTAAATCCAATAAAATCTAATAATTAAATAATATTTAAAAGTAGATTTTTTAAATATAAACTTAAACATAATTGATAATAGAAAATTAATAAGTTTAAAAATATATCTTTTTATAAAAACAAAATCAAATTTTTAAAAAATAATTTGACAAATTCCTTCGTCAATACAAATATATTTTATAAATAAAAAAAAAATTTGTTTTCTAACTAGAAAAATATAAAACTAGAAATAAAAAAAAATTGGGAAGTAGGCTTACTTGGGGGGTCGGCCCTTTGCGGTCACTGTTCCGTAGGGAACAGTGATACTGTTTGTTTATTTTTTGTTTTTTATTCCTTTTTAAAAAATATAATACCTCTAATAAATAAATAAAATATTTATATAAAAATGCTAAAAAATATATAAATAATTTCTTCAATAGTTTTCGTAATAATTGTACAAATCCCCATAAATAACAATAAGGAAAATTTTGTTACTTAATATTTATTGAATGTATAATCCAAAAATATTTCAATATTTTATAAAATTCTAAAAGCAAATAATAAATCCCAAAACACTAAAAATTTAATTATCTATATTTCTCTCATTTGTAAGTCATACATAAAATATCAACTACCTAATTAACCATATCTATTCTTGTAAGTAGTTAAATTAGTAATAACAATAAAAATAAATCCTTAGTAAAAATAAAAATAAATAAGTATATACAAAAATAATTTAAAAAATGAGGGGGTTTATACTCCTGGACGTCTGATAGGTCCTCCTGACTGTCCATTGGCTGGAACAATCGTAGTAGTTGGGCACCTCAGAAGTACAAGGCCTTTGTTGATGGTCTCCTAGAGACGAGCTTCTGCTAACACCTCGGCTTACGAAACACTAAATTATGCAGTATTGTATCGCTGAAGCTTCTTCGTCAATCCATGAAATATTTGCGCCTACTCCACGTCACTTGGTATCATGATGGTACCGAAATGACTAAGGCGACTAAACTCAGTGTCATACTCGTCCTTGGTCATGTTTTCTTACTTGAGATAAAGGAACTGATCGTAGAGAGCGTCCTGAACTGTAGCTGGAAGTACTTCGGCTTGAAATACTCTAAGAACTGCTCTAAGTCTCACCTCTACTAATATCGTTCGATCTACTCCCACCAGTGATGTGCATTTCCTTCGAGCTGGGTCCGAACGACTGTCATCCATAAGCCTTCAGGTAGTTGCAAAACGTCGAGAAGCTTCTGGCTGCTGATCCTCCACTCTATGATCTTCCTTGGTTCTCCTTGCCCTCAAATGCCTTCAGGTTCATCTGCCGGAAGCCACGGATAGTGCCTATCGTCAGAGCGGGTACCCGTGCTAATGCAGGCACCGATGCAGGGGCTAGTGCTGCCAACCTCTCCATAATCATTATCAAACTCTGCCTTGTAGCCTCGGTATGTGATATCTATTGCTGCATCTGTTGCTGCATAATGGTTTGGAAGAATTAAAACATTGGGGCCTGACCATCGGGTTGGGGCATCTGCGATCGGTCTATAAGGCTGCTGCGGATACGCTCCTTAGGGCATCTGATTTGAGAATTGAGGTGGCTGAGGCAATGGACCCTCCTGCTGCATCTGGGTCTGCAAGGTCTGGCCTACGTATTGAGTCAGAGCTAGTGGTACGAATCTTGCTGGAGTCGTCGGGTTGGTTGGATCTCTCTGGGAGTCAGGTTCCCTAGCGTCACTGGAGTCCTACCCTCACTAGGAGTGGTGTCGTCGGTCGGGTTGTCTCCGAAAGCCATGCGTCCAATACGCAACTGCATCTTGCTGCAAAAGAAAAATTTTATAAGAGGAGTATGGAATCAAGCTGGATACATTATGAGGTAGTACAAATTTTGATTTCAAAGGCGATAAATTTAGCAAGTGGATGAGATTTCCTAAGACTTCTTAATCCTAATTTGCATGCTCGTCTTGGTAATTTAGGTAACCAAAATGACAAACTGATCTACATTGGACACCAGAAAAATATGTCACGCTCCAGTTCCAAAATACTTAGGAACCCAAGACATGATCATGCCAGCTGTACGGCTAGAATAAGTATTCTCAATTTAATAGACTTATGCTAATCATAGTATGTTGAAATCCTATAACTATAATACAACAGTCACAGGTAATCTAATACATCCACATCAACAACATAATACTATATCTCATCCACAAAATAGCAATATCGACAGATAAAAATATATAATAAAGTCTGATTGAAATATAAATAAGTCTGAATATCCAAATACAAGGTCTGTCTAAAATAACCAAGTCTGGTGGAAATATATCTACGAAAATAAAATACAATGCTGAAAATAATAAAGTATTGGAATAAAAAAATAGTCAGGATATAGCTAGCTAGATAAAATATCCATGACTCTAATCAACACCTGGATCAGGGAAACACCTCGGACACAACCTCTATGTCCTCTACAAAAAATTCGGGCTCGATACCTGGTCCGTGAACTCTAGGATAAAGGTGGTCGTCCGAATCTTAAAAAACTAGGTCATCAAAGGGAGTAACATGATACAAATAACAAGCTACAATATAAACTGTAATAAATACAAAAAATAAACTGGGTAAACTATCCATTTATGTGAATGCACATCGAAGACAACTTTGGACTGTATAGGTGGGTAAGGAAGTAGCATTAGCGTCAAGCAATGCTGAATATATACTAGCATACCTTCCGACCATACCGGATACTAGTCCTTGGCTGCTACCGGATATGTCCACTAGTATAGCCTATAACAGGTCATACTGAGGCTTATGTGTATTGTCTGTCCTATACGCCTACTAATAGTTTGTCCCTCACATGTCTTGCTCAAATCACATCCATGACTCGGCAATCCACATCTCGATGCAAGTCACTAACTAGACTTAACTAATCACTATATGTACCGATACACGGACTGCTCATAGTGATGATCAGTCAAGTGTGTAAGCCCATGCCAATACCATGTAATCTCACTCATTGTGCCATGTATGATACATGATAAGTCATAGAAGTTATTTAGAAACAACTTCACACAAGCCGGGTATGTCTCCTATACATGTAAGTCAAATACAAACACGTACACGCACACAAATATCAATAACCATATTGATGGCACCCAAGTTATACTTGGACACACTCTACTAACATATCTACTTCTATCACAACAACAATCTAAGTATTTTAACAATACAAGGAAAGTAGCAAGGTATCTTGTCTGGAATACCGGCAAAAGAATAAAGTATCGGTCCATATCCATCCTCCGTAGACAAGTGATCTCGAAATCTTAGAAAATATAAATAAACTAAATAAATATCAAAATGATACTTACCAAATATATGTACTTACCTTATAGACCAAACTAGTCACAAAATAGTCAACTAGTCTATACTATTATTCTACTATATATAAAAATAAGTTATAATAGAAAAATAATATTTATGTACCATAAATATGTACTTTAAATTCTGGAAATATTAATATTAAATTCTAAATATATTATATAAGTATTTTTAGAAAAATACACTAAATAGATTAAGTATCAATACAACATGCCATATATAATTTCAATTCGAAAGCAAAAAAATCATGGAAAAATATAGAAATTATTTATTCTAGATTAGCATTAAATATAATTTTTCATCTAAATATATCAGATTTATATCGTATTTAAATCCTACAAAAGTTTTTTAATCAAATAGATGGATTTTGATGGGTGTCCAAAAATTAATAGTATCAAAGTAATGACATATCAACATGTAATTCTTGCAAATATGCACAAAAAATGATTCTAGATGGTATATATAGATTTTAGAGATCTTACCAAGGTTTTGTTTGAGATCAAACGGGGTTTGAAGTCGTCGGGAAAGTCTCTGCACCAAAATTGGTCAATTTTGGACACGTTTCAGTACAACGGACGCCAAGGGCAAACAAAGTGGAACGATGTGAGCTAGCGATTGGACATGAAAGAAGACATGTAGGACTATCCACTAAACTTGGTTTGATACAAAATAGATGATAAAACTATTTTTATCTTATTTTACAAGTCACTAACCTGCTGCTGGAATTCAGACCAAAATAATGGGTTTTCTGTGTCTTCGAAGGCATGGATCTCTCTCTGAAGGCAACGTGGTGATCCAGATAGATACTAAGGTGTAAGATAAAGTTGAGAGGGGCGTGGAAGTGGTGGTGGAAGGATTGAAAGTCGAGGACATGAGGGTTTAATAGGGTTGGCCAAGGGGTGTAGTGCCATTGGCCAAAGGGAGAGAGGGGTCGGGTTTGGAGTTATGGAGAGGGGGTGGCCGGCCTAGGTTAGGATGTATATGTAAGGTTTTGATCTCCTATGATTTATGGAAATTTAGGGCTTGATTTGGATTGATTTGGAGTTTATTTGGTCATCCAATAAATCAAGTTGGTTAGTAGTAGTAGTGATTTCCTTATATGGATAGGATGTTTGACTTTGGTCAAAGTTATTTGAATTAGAGCACATGGATGCTATTAAATTAAATTAAATCAATTTAATAGGGTTCTAGCATTCCAACGTAGAAGATCAGCATTTAATTGACTTAAATTAATTAAATTAAACTATCTAGGGCATACATAGCATTCCAACGTACATGATCAAAATAATTCAAAGATAACCCTTTGTTGATAAAACATGATATTTTGTCACTTAGGATTACATCGTCAAGTGATGGTACATGAGTATGAGCAGCTACATATTCATCGAGTTCAATGTTAATAATGTCTGCAACTGCTGCTGGTAGAGGCTTGGGAACCTTTCTGCGAAGCTTTCCAACCAGAGGGGTTGAGTTTCTAGCAGCCGAAAGGTCCTTTCTTGATGCTGCTTCGTCTTCCTAAGGTTGGTCATAGACGACTCTTGAGCCTTTGTTGGGAGTTTAACCACAAGTGGCTCCTGGGCCTTTCTGTGGAGCTTGGCTACGAGAGGTTCCGGGGCCTTCCCCAGAAGTTTATCCACCAGGAAGCCGATGTGTTGGGAGCTTGTCCTTTGAAACGAACCCTTAAAGGTTCGTCGGAAGTTGTTTTCGCCTTAGCTTTGTCATCGGCATGGTCATCTCCTTCTTCGGGCCGGGCCGACTGGTAGAGGTAAACATCAGTATAGTAAACCTCGGTTCCTCTGAAGGGATCGACATCAGCGAACTCTGACCTGATCGCATCGTTGCTGGAAACATACTTCGTGTATTGATAGAGTATGGATGGTACGATAATGTATTCATGTATCCATGGACACCGAGCAGGACTTTGTAGGATACAACAACATTGATGACGAAATAAGTCACATCTGTTTGTAGATCGCCTATTTGACATTTTAAGCAAACCTTGCCCAAGGGGCTGCTTCTACCGACGTTGAAGCTGGTGATAGTTGTGCTAGAATCAGACAAACGATGCATCGGTATGCCCAGGGTCTAGAACAAATTTTGGGAGATGATGCTGAAAGAGGATCTAGGATCGATGTGCATCCGACCCACCTTGATGGTGCCAATGTACCCTATATAGTACTGGGTCTATTGTGCCTATCATTCTTCAGCAACATGTCTTGTTAAGAGAATATGATGTTAGGGATCGTTTTGACCATACTATGGCAGTTTGGGCATGCTGCGGGGTCTTCCTCATGCTACTGGACCTGGCTGAGAAAGGAATCGACATGTTGCAATGCCTTTTTCAAGGCCTCTCGGGTCTCTTTGGAGACGGAGAAGCTTGTAGAGTAAAAACCTCGCAGGAGTATTCATAAGTTGTGCCAATATTGTCAATGTTGTAAAGCTTGATCAACTCCAATAGAGAGTATTTACTTAGAGGCTTATCAAAACGTGCCTCTTTTGGTTCTGTTTATCCGTCATCGGAGGCCGAGATGGAACTGCTTTAGATGCAACTAAAGCAGTAGACGTAGTGGATGGAGGTGTATCTTCCTCGAGGGCTAGATCACCTTCTTGCTGGTAGGTCATACCTGACATAGTCTTGCTAACCAAAGCTTCTTCGGTCGAGGTAGAGACCATACGACAAGGCTTGGACATCTTTCCTTTGGACTTGGAGGTAGGATGGGCTGCTAGCTACATCAAGTCTGGGGCAAGATTTGGGTAGACCCACATAATTTTGCCTTCTAGCATTGTGAGTGGAACCAACCCTGAAGTCTTGTTTCAAGCCAGTGGAAGGTTAACGACCTCCATCATCGTCCTATGGATCGGGGTGACACCATCTTTGGCTTCCGTCGTTGAAAAGTCACCAAATTAGAGGGACACCATATTCACAGTAACTATCTTGTCCTCATAATCAAGAGTGATGACCTTGGCATCAATCAACCGTTGTATTATTTCTTCAATACATAGTAGTCACGTGTTGGGTTGTGGACATATTGGTGGTAATGACAATATTTAGGGTTGTCCGCCTCGTCAGGACGCTTGAGAGGGGAAAGTTGAAGTTTGTCGCCCTTCATCAGCATATTGAAGAGCTCCACCACATCATCATCATTAAAGGAGTAGTTCTTTTTTGGTTTTACGGCCTACGTCGGCTTTTGGTTGAATGAAGCTGAACCTTTGGATATTTTGACGGTCAAGGCTTGCTTTCCTTTATCGTCTTGACCGCTATTGGCCGGCTTTGTTACTGTTGGAAGGGCATTTTCCCTCATCATCGATAGTAGAAAAGTTTATCCCTAGCAAGCGGGCCTCCCTAGCATTCCTCTCTGCATTATCAGCGCTAATGATGAGCCCCGTCCAATCTAGGAATTGAGTGGAGTCGGTCCAGAGTTTAGCTGTCGGTAACATATTTTTTTGGCAAGCGTCCATCTGCACGGACTCAGGAGTACTGGGTGTCAATCTTAAGGCTATCTGTCGTATCACTTAATGTAGTCTCAAGGCTGCCTACCGGTAGCACTCAGTGCCGGTAACGTTCTTTCTCCTTTTGGACGATATCCATGAAAGAGGACATCGCCATGTCTATTCCTCTTTCATAGAAACGAGAGAGAAAAGATGCCGTAGATCATCAAATGATGAAATACAATTGTCTCGGAGGCTGCAGAACCATTTGTAAGCGACCTCCTTCAATGCTCCAACAAACAAGTTAGTGAGCAAAGTGTCGTCCTTTGACAGGTCATGTCCCATCATAGAGGTAAAGTAGTTCAGATACTGACGGGAAGAATCCTTTCCATCAAAGGAATTCAAGAACTATGACTTGTACTTGTGAGGATAAACCACGTAGTTAAATTTAGGAGGATACGGTTACCAGATCCTGGGCTTCTGGATTGCCTCTCGGTTGTCTTTGGCCTTAACACTGGCACGTAGCTCCCTGATTGCTTCATACACATCCTTTGACACCATAGGAACGGATGATCAAGGTAGAACATGATTGTCTATTGTAGGAGGGATGTGAGGGGGGTGCGTTGGACTCCCTTTTGGTCCCTGGGTCCTGGCTTGCCTGTACTGGGGAACTTGGCAGTTATTGGGCTATGCTAGACTTGATTTCCAGTATTACCTGGGTCAAAGCCTGCATTGCAAGGTCTGCATTCTTATCTTGAGAGCATTGAGGTGTTGTTGGTCCCTCCATTCTTCTCTATTGCCTCCTCTACCCCCCATGTCATGTAGACCGACATTGTGTGAGAAGTGGTGGATGGAACGGTAGACCTCTCACTTTCTGGCTCAGATCCATGAGTCTCGTTGCCTTGAGGAAATACAGGCATAATTGCATCATCTTCAGAATCCAGAGGATGGCTACTATAAGCACCCTAATTTTTATAAATTATTTTATATTTATTTTATATGATTTTTATATATTAAACCATATTTTATTTTAATTATGACTATAAATGTACTTTTCTGTAGCTTTTATTTTTGAAGCACAATAATTATCAATTTCTTAAATCCACTCCTATCATCGTATTCTAGATGAGTCCACCTTCAGTTTCACATATCATGTCCCATCCAAATATGTTCTCTTGTGCTATATTTTTATGTACAACTTTGTGGGTAAAATAGTCATTTTAGTCTCTACCGTAAAATTTGACAAGCTTTCTAAATAGCAATTAAGGCCCAACTCCGATCCAAATCACTTGACCCAATATATGGTTTTGACCCATTTTGAGTCTACGTCCGACATGCCAATGGTGTATCACTCAATTGAGTTCCCATGTGCTATTTATTTTTAAATGACATACAAGTCGAAACTATAGACATATTGGACTGAAATCGATCACAAAAATTCTACCGACCCAAAACTAGTCCAAATAGGATTTGTAGAGACTATTCTAGGGTGCCCTAACCTCTTACACCTATTTTAGATTGATTTATGTGGATTAATATGCAGCCACATTAATTAAATCTAATTTAAATCAAATCCTATAAGCACTTTCCTAATTTGGATCCAATCAAATCTTTTTGAGATACACCTTTAATTTAAACCATCAAATCTCCTCCAAATTCCACCAAACCAAATCTAAAATATCCCAAATTCTTTTCTCTCATGAATCCCACAACCCCTCACCTTTATTTTGTGCTGATTATATATGTATGGTTAGAGAAAACCGAGCGCCCTCTTTTTCTTTTCTATTTTTGTAATTTTTATTCCAACCACTAGAAATCCATCTTCTTGACCATCTCCAACCCTTTTACCACCTTAAACGCCTTCCTAAGACATTTTCCTAATATCCTGGCACCTTCCCGAGGAGCATCCCCTAATTTAGTCGATACGAGACGCGGAAGGCACCCGAAGTCGATCAAACTTGTGCTGAATTCATCACAGTAGGTTAGTCAACTTGTAGACTAGGTTTTATATACTTTTTCTCATTCGATTCTCCTCAAAACAAAGTTACCTCTATGTGTCTACTTCAATCTTTGATTGCTGGATCACATAGTTCCAAGCGGTTTGTATGTGGCGTCGATTCTACGACAAGGTGTCCAAAACTGAGAAGATCTGTTGTAAGCCATTTTTTGCCTACCTAAGGTCATATTTGATCCTTCTAATATTTTATTCAGAAACTAGACATCGAGAGCTTTCCAACACATATCTATGTGTAGGTTTTGTGTTTGTTTGCTATTTTTAAAAATTCTCGACATTTGACATATAACCGTAACTCCGAAAATCCTATGTTCTTTATGACCAAAAGTTCTACTACTTCATAAAACTCTACTAAACTATTTGTTGTACAAGGTTTATTTTTGAAACCCTTATTTTAAATAATTTTTGGAATTTTTATAAAATTTAATATTTTAATTATTGTTGTTTCAGGACTCAACTAGTAGACCAATTGTGATATTAATGTTGTAGTATCGATATAGGACTATTATGTTTGAGTTTCCACCATTAAAATAGTAATATTATTATAAATATATTTATAAGTATTATTAAATTATTATTTTATATAAGTTATAAACTTTAATAATAGAGTTTGGTTAAATATTAGTTTAAAAACCAAAGAAAAACAGTTTTCTAAAACCCAAAAAACCCCGATACGGGGTCCGTCCCGACAAACCGGATGACTTAATCATAACTCGAAGGCATCGAAAGGTGTGTACGGACGTTGTAGACGTGTGGGCTTTGACGGAACTCGAATTGGTTGCGTGCGCAGGACGAATTCGACCAGTATCCTTCGAAGAATGCCGTATCGGTCATTCATCACCTCATGACGGAACTTGTGCCACTGGACTCGTATCATTTTTTTGGTCATGTGAGCCAAATTTGGTCTGATTCTAATAAGGTCGACCAGAACGCTATTTTGGCGGGCCCACGATCCGACTCAACGGACAATTTTGTGCACGGTCCATCGGAATCCAAAATTGGACATACCTTTGGGTTTGTATCTTAAAACTGGACTCATAGGTATATAATTTGTTGACTTCAGAGACCATAGGTTCTGGCACATTTTCGGTGCAAAGTGGGTCCAACGGCGGACACTGTTTTGGTCCAAAATTATCGTTTTGCCCATGTATCCAGAATTGGACTTATGAGTAGTCAAACATAGATATTTTTTATGCCAAACACGTTGGTGATGTCTGTTTCAACATCCTGAGTCGTTTGTGGAAGTTCACCTTTCGTGGCTCACTGATTTAACTAGTTGCTTATTTAGATGTGTACGATTCTGCACCAGGCAAGTACACCTTGCCAAACTTTACAGTACTTACATGTATTTATGTATTGCTATTCTTTTCTGTCATACTTGATTCCATGTTTATCCATTGTTATTTCTAGTTTCACGTGCATGTAGATTGTTACTCTTTTTCCATATTACTTGTTCTTTTTTTTATCATGTTCATGTCTATTGATAATATTGCTTTGCCTATGCCATGATCCCCTGACCTGTTCGATATGGAATTGACATTGTTGACTTGACCTGAAATGACTTGATTGACTTGACTCGTAGCTTTAGGCGAGGACCCTGTTATAGACGTGACTATACTTGACCACTCTCAATCGTTAGCAACCACCGGACTGTGATTGAGACTTACTATAGGTTGTTAACAACCACCGACCTACAATCTATAGGGCCGTTAGCAACCACCGGGTTGCGGTTTACCTCGATTCACTTTTAGTCGTACTTATTAGCACGATTCTTGAGACATGCCACTTCTTTTATGTTTTATTTCTAGTACCGCACTTTCTTCAGTCTTTACTTTCTTGTACTTGTTATTGATGTCTTTTCATACATGTTATTACTGTCAAAGTATGCTTGTATATTATGTGTCTTGCTTGTCCCCTGAGGACCTGGTAATCTTCCCAGGTATTAGATGAAGTTAACAAGGTATGATACATTGATAGACGATGATTGCTTCGCCAAGACTTCAGGTATAGTTGTTGTTACAATCATTCTCTTTCTTATTTTTATTATGTCCTATAGTTGACTCATGCTATTCTAGCCTAGTCTTTTACAAGCTTAAATTTTCTTCTAGATTGTTCATGATAAATGTATTATTGGGGATCCACTCTAATATATTTATCTATTCTAGAATCAGTGTATTATGGTCTAATCAGCCTTACTGCACTTGATTCATTATTATTACCAATATTTAGTGGATTGATATATAGTTGATCTAGAACAACCAGACAGCTTATAGTATTCGAGCGGGGTTGGAGTCCTCTCGATACGTAGCTGGCATGTATAAGATCTTCTAGTCCTAAAATATGTAGGACTAGGGCGTTACATGCCAGCTTACGCCGCAACATCGGCAGTAGAACACTGTCTAGGTCTACTATACCATCTAATACAACTCATGAATAAACTACCTATCAAGCCTGTTAGAGAGTACTTAAGTTGTATAATATCTATAAACTACAACAACAAGTCATAGATCACAGGTACAGTGCTAAATCTCATACATACAGAATAATCATGACATAAAGATATCAAGTGTCAAATAATATGATAATAAACTGTCTAGCAGTAAGAGTAATAAAGAAATGTACGTCACCACATCATGAAAAATAAGAAATAACAACTAACAGACTATTGAAAGGAAATATAAATGTTTCAGGAAAGAAAACTACAAAAATCATGAGAAATCTGCGGGAACTATCTCGTCCTCCTGCGCATGCAAGCCTCCAGTCTAAGCTCCAGAACCGTAAACCTCAGGGTAAACCTCCTCGTCTATACCTGGGAAATAACCAAGACCTCATAGGACATAACAAGGTACAAGAAACAAATGCCAATGTAACAGTAATGAAAATATAACTGCTAAAAGGGTAACTATCATGGTATGCACGTGAGACACGTTCCGAATATCAGGCTTCATCCATTGAGGCTCACATGCACCTTAGCAGGCACCCAAGGCACCATGTCGTGGTACGCTACACAAATGTGTCAATAACACCAAAGCTCGGATATAGAGACAGTGACAAACGAGTAAGGAAACAACCAAGTCTCAGCTATAAAGAATAGGTCAAACGTGTCAATGTAGCCTAATATTTGGTAATGTTCTCCCCACCGCATGTCTAGTACTATTAAGTCAATTCATGTCAAACACGATAATCTCAAGCACAAGTAATGAGTCTCGTATCCTATCACAGAGTCCAACAATGAATATGTTATGTTTGACTCTGTATCATGATCGTGTCAGTATCCTATGGTCTATCGTTTCATTGAACACGAATAAAATAATCGTCTTGCCTAGTGTCGATATCCGATATCTATATAACGACATCGGCACCCGAATATAATTCAGACGCTAAGTACCAACTAATCCTACGTCCACAATGTCTATAATGCCCAGTCCCAAAATACTTGGGACTAGATACGTATCATGCCAGATGTATACATACGAGTAAATGAAAGGCTCGTATGTATACATAAGCTGTATAATGTAGAAAGCCATGCTCAAACTAAATCTCATCCACATATATGAAGTTTTAATGATTTAATCAAATAGTCATTTGTACAAACGTTGGGCGGAGACATATCCACTACCAACAAGTTAAATAAGAAAGAAATATACAAATAACTGATTTGGTTGAGCGAAGCAAATGATAAGTCCAAGAGCAATCATCACGGAGGAGGAAAGACATGGCCTTAGCTAGAGCACATACAAGAAATTATGAATACACACCTGGAGAGATCACCAGGTCCTCAGAGGGACGTAACAAGATACAGGAAGAACATGCTATTATAACTGCAAATGTAAATACTATAAACTATGACACAACTGGGTTCCTAACCGACTAAGTGTTATGCACTTTGAGGATAATGTTCTACGCAGGGGATGTCACGCAAGCAAGTAATAAAGAGTGGCCAACAAGTAGCGCTCATCCGAGACACTATCGGCCGGGTAACACGTAGCGCTCATCCGAGACACTATCTCCCAAATGTGAGTAAAAATAAATGTAGCCCCTACTAGTAGCTGTACCCTCCTCCCAATGATACTATACGTGTGTCGTAACCATGAGACACAAACACGAGTCGTTTCCACTACATTGTTTTATAATAGATAACTGTCAAGTCTTTTAACATGCATCTATTGACAGTTATTTCTACGCATGCGCACGGGAGATAAGCCCATACGCAAGTGACCTCTATATGATACAACTCTCACACACAACTCGTGTACAATCGTGACAAGTCAATGAGATACACTAAATTTGACGGTAGTCCCTTAACTCTAGGTCCACATGCAAAATAATAACTGGAAATATAAATACAATAACTGAATAATAAAATACAACTAAATATAAGCAGTAAAGATGGCAAGGTATCTTGCCTGGTGTGTTGTTTGGTGTGGTACAATGATCTAACAAGTCCTGTTCTGTCCAATAGCCATGGCTGATGCATAAGGGTCCGAAATTTTCGAAAAGATAGGAAAGCACAGTTTAGTCGCGATTAGCGATGATAATTGAAGGGGGTTTGAGGAGGTAGATACATATACTAATTTTTAGAAAAATTTCCTACTACTTTAAAAATATGTTTTCCTTAGTCAAAAGGATTTGTAGGAAAAAAATACTTTGAACTATATTTACTAGTAGGAAATTTTTTTAGGTAAATATTATAAAGTATAAAAATGAGACATAATAATCATAATAATAATTATAATATAACTTCTGAAATTTAATAAAATGATAATAATTAATAAAAATACTTGGAACTATCTACCTTATATATTTTATAGAAAATTAATAATAATAATAAGTAAACTAATAAAATGATAATAAGGATATTCTATTTGGTACTGATAACTAAAATCAGTATGAAATAATAACAAAAATAATAATAATAATAATAATAATAATAATAATAATAATAATAATATAACTACTGAAACTTTACTGTTCTCATCCCCAAATCACATAGTGAGAGAGAGAGATAGGAAAAGAGGGGAAGAGGCAGTGCGCTCACCAGAGGAGGCCGGGCGAGGGTTTTCCGGCAAGCGCGGCGGTTGGCGCCGCTGTTCCCGGGAGTGGAGGCGCTGGGACGCGGTCGGCATGGGGCACGATTCTCGGTTGCGTCCGATCAGGAAGGACACCGCACGCCCGGGTGCGGCGCCTACTCGGCGACGGGGGTTCGGTGCTCCGCCCCGGATCTGGTGGAGGCGCGTCGAACCGACGGAGAGAGGAGGCCGGGTGGACGTTGATTCGGGTCGAATTCGCGGAAAGAAAGAAGGGGTTGCCGGTGGTGGGTCGTCCGTGAGCAGCACGGCGGAGCGGAGCTCGTGAAGGCGGCAATGGCACAGCGACCGAAGGGAAATTGGGCTGGCACGCCCGGCATGGAGACAGCGGCCGTGAGGGCTCTCGGAGGGTGGTGCGGCAAGGTGCCACGACGATGGGCAGAGCTTCCGGCGGCGTACGACCAGCTACGACGCACCGACAGAGGCGCGGACAGGTGAGGGTTTACAAAATTTTAGTAATTATCTTCTCGGGTGTGAGGTTTTGGGTAGCCGATGGTGGTGATGGGAGTTTCCGGTGGGTGGCGGCCAGAATTTGGGGGAGATGATGGTAATGGTGGTGGCGTTGTTGGCACAGGGGGTGCCGACAAGGTAGGGGAGAAGTGGTCGAAGATTACTTTGCGGTGGTGGAGACGGGGTTTATCGGAGAGGTGCGTGCTGTGGTGGTCGGTGTTGACGGGAGTTGGAGAAGGCAGTGGTGGCGGTGATGGCGACGGGCGAGGATGGCTGTCAGGATTGGACGAGAAGGACGGGGGTACTGCGACAATGACGGAGTGGTATTGATTTGTCGGGGTTGTGTCCGACACAAGAATGTATACGTAAAAATGGAATAAGATCGACACAGACACAATGCGCGTGTTTTGGCTGGGATGGAGAAATTGGATTGTGGAATAAGAGCTTCTTCTTATATAGGAGATGGAAGCTCCCAATTAGATAAGGACTTGGGATGATTTAATTTCCCAATTAGATAATTACTTCATCTAATTTAACCCAATCAATTCATTCAAAATCAAATCTAAATATAGTTTAAAACCAATTTAATCCAATATAGATAATTTAAATGATAATCCAAATCAAAATTTAAATAACTCAAATTATCTTTCTAAAATTTTAATTAATAATTAATTTTGAAAAATAAATATTTATATATACCCTTTTTCATGAATTAAGATATCTAATAAATATTTTTGGAGGGTTCAAAATATGCACATGAACTAAATTTCGTGTACTTGCATAAATCATTTAAATATACTTACAAGATAGTTTATTATATATTTGAACAACCATTAAAATAGTCTTTATATAAAGGGAATGTCCCAAAATCTTTATATCTAATTTTTGTGGCTTGTGCCACCCACAAAAATCTTCGAGATGACCCAAAGGACTACTAGGGTTGAAGGGGAATGTCTTAGGGAGATCAAGGAGATTGTGGAAGTGGTGGAAAGTTCCTGGAAGTTGGCGGACAGAAGGAGAAACAAAGTCGCGGGTTTTATGAAGTGTTCGAAAAAATTTAGGTTAAGGGGTTCGGTTTTATAATATATATATAGAATATACTCGAAATTATGAAGGGAAAGGGGTTTACGTGAAGGAGAGGAGGTTTGGAGATTTTAGGATTTATTTAGATTTGTTTTGAATTTAAATAGGAAGGAAAGATTGAGTAGTATTTGGTATTTCCAAATAAGTCCTTCAAAATCTATATAATGCATATTTGTATTTTCCAACATATGGATGCACTTAATTAATAAAAATCAATTATGAACGATCAATATCAAGCTTAGGCAATCTAGATTAGACTCAATCTATACTAATTGGTTGGGTTTTGGGTCGGTACAGCTCGTTGGAATTAATCAGGTCCCAAAAGTCTATTAGTTGGATCTTGTGTGCCATTTGAATATAAGTAACATGTAGACTTGATTGAGTGGGACACTATTGGCATGTGTGTAGTAGGCTCAAAATAGGTAAAAAAACTATATATTTGGTCGAATAGTTTGGATCGAGGTTGAGTCCCAAAATTAAATTGTCACGCCCCAGTACCGAAATACGGAGACGGACTAGGCCAGCTACTCCATATGAGGTACGTAACGTCATACGGCGATCGTGGCTGTCGAGAGACTAGGGGGTACATGCTATAATCAAGTCTCCTATGGTCCCACAGAGTTCTATGTCTCAATCAATCAAGTCACATCAGCAATTAAATGAACATTAAAGATAAAGCAGTAAGGCGTCCCCGACGCTTCATCAAAATGGTCATGAGAGACTAGCTTTATAATTTAGCTATCTCAGAGAGTCAGAAGTACAAAATTATACACAGCTACAGTCTGTTTAATTACAATTATGTACTGACACCAAAATATCGAGTAATCCGGCTAACAGGTGCCGGTGGCTAAACGCCGCAAAAGTATAAGCAGGAGTGGTGGAGAAGAAACCCACTCGAGTCCCCGAACCGCCATGCTCCTAGTATGCACCATGGATGTCAGGGAGGAAGATCGTGTCCTCCGGCTCTGCTACGAGATCTGGCCAAACAAAACCAGCGGGTCAGCCCCGAATAGCAAGTACCGCCAAAGGGGCACAAGAGTTAAGATTAAAAACCCAGTTAATAGAATGATTGATAATAGTAATACTTATGCTACTATTATAGGGTAGCGCAACATCTTCGAACCCATATGGCACCCTTACAACCAAACAAGGACAAAAGGTGCCGCATGGAGTCGGGACGTGTCGTACTCTATAACATTCACATAAGTTAAAAGGTATAAACAATAAAATCTCCGGATCGTGACTTCGGTCGATAGCCTATCGCAGCACAATAACCAACCCAACAATCAAACAAGAACATGGGTTGGATCATGCACCATGATAGACCATGTTCCTCAGTCATTCACAGAAGTAGCACTTCATAACCAGAATATGTCTTTCGTTCATAACTTCGGTCCACAGCCTATCATAGTACGATAACCAACCCAACAATCAAACAAGAACATGGGTTGGATCACGTACCATGACAGTCCTCTTCCCTCAGTTATTCACGGAAGGTAATAGGATACAAGCAAGTCGTTTTCACGGCCAATCAAGTCTACGAGTTTCTAGTGGGACGAGGTTATCCTCGCGTCATGTTATTAGAAAATCCTCAGATCGTATCTTTCCAGCAAGGCTAGCCCACCCAGGGGTTCGCGTAGACAGGTGTTATTGAGCACAGGTCCCTCGTAAGGCCACCTTGCCAAAACATATATTATATAGCAGAAATTAATCGGATACAGTCATCCACTCATTGCAGATGACACAGTATCCGTGGAGACCAGCCGGCGCGTCAAGACAATATCTCAAGGCGGCTGGTGTAACACGATCTCGGGATTCTGCCCTCCCCATGCATCTAGTATATTTAGTTGCCTAGTTTAACCCTAGGTAAAATCTTGGACTCACATGCTGTGGCCTGCATGATTATCCTCCTAAAGTCGTACTTTAGTACGAGTACCCCAAAGAGGATCCATGTCAATCAGTATGTCAACATGTGCTACCCTCCTTAGTATAATGCATCATTGCAAATACGCCACGTGGAGTTACGAGTCATTTGTCGAGCATGAACAAGAACTGGAACATTCAGGTACATGTATCAGGTAGGAACTCTTTGTTCTCCAGGGTCACATTAGTGCTCATATCATACTCGGGACAAAAGGCGTAAGGATATAAAATGGTCATATAATATCTGATAAAATATCAAAAGCGTACGCACAAAAGCACGCACGCTCCAGGGGTGAAAAGTCACGCAGGCTCACTCAAGGCAGCGTGTGTGAAAAGTCACGCAGGATCACTCAAGGCAGCGTGCGTGAAAAGTCACGCAGGCTCACTCAAGGCAGCGTGCGTGAAAAGTCACGCAGGCTCAAGGGGAGACACGCTTCCATCAGGAAGCGTACTCAAGGCTGCGTACGCACGCTAAAGAGCGCGCGCAGCTCAATGTGCGTAAGCTAAACAGCTCTGCACACTGCTCACTGTCTTCTCCAAACCGCAAGAACACCATGGTTGAACCCAAAGCTTCAAAACATCACAACTTGGCCATCCGAACTCCAAATCCGGATTTCCAAAGTTCCATTTTGGGTGAAATGGAATTCTCTTCCACATGGAAGCATCAAAACCCACAAAACCCCAACGAAAATAGATCAAGACCAAGGAAATCCAAAAATGATTAAAACTTAGATCTACAAAAATCAAAGCTTCAAAATAGAAATTTCCAAGTTCTAAACTAGTATAGATTGAGGAGAAGAACATGTTTTGGCAAATAGTTTTGTAAGAAATCTTTGACAAAATTATGGATCCATCTCTTGAGCAAGTTGGTACTTGCCTTGGTTGGTGGAAAAAATAAATGAGAGGAAGTAAATGAGAGGAGAGAGAATGAGATGAGTTATATATAAAGATCTTGGACCCATGGGTTCATGATGAACCAAAGGGTTCAAGATGAACCATTGGTGAACCAAGAATAGGTTACCCAAATGAGCCAAAACTGTAGGCCCAAATGCAGAAAATAAATTAGGAAATAATATTTTATCGAATATTTTTGGGAAATGCATGAAGAAATACTGCATAATAAATATCGTATAAATTCAAGGTAAATATAATTTATCGGTTTACGTATTAAAATACGTATTCCAGGATTGGGGAGTGACATCTCTACCCTTCTTAGAAAAATTCCGTCCTCGGAATTCCAGCCAAGATAGGATAGTGAAATTAGGGCGAGCAAGGCACAATCGTATACAAGTTAACTATCATAGCGGTTATTATCATACATCACAAAGTACAAAACAAGCAGGTGTAGATAAGCATGGAATCGTGTCAATAAGGTGCAAAAATATACCTTATTAGTCAAACAAATGCGGATACCGAGATCTGATCTCGTCCTCGCGCTCCCAGGTTGATTCTTTCGAAGAGTGATGGTTCCAAGAAACACGTACAAGGCTTATCGTCCGATTCTTGAGTACCTTCTCTCGCCGGTCTAAAATAGATACGGGTTGTTCCTCGTAAGTTAGGTCGGTACCAACGACTAACTCAGAATGATCGAGGACATGACTCGAATTCGGGACATACCCACATAATTGGGACACATGAAACACATCATGTATGCCAGTTAACGAAGGCGGAAGGGCAAGTCGATAAGCCACATCGCCTACCCGAGCGAGAATCTTAAAAGGACCAACGTATCTTGGACTAAGCTTTCCTCGGGTTCCAAATCTGATGATACCCCGAATAGGCAAAATCCGCAGAAACACTTGGTCGCCAACTCTGAACTCTAGAGGCCTACGATGCTGATCTGCCCAATGACGATGTCGGTCCTGCGCAACGAAGGCGTTCTCTGACCAACTTAACTATCTCCACAGTCTGCGTGATCATCTCTGGTCCCAACAACTTTCGTTCTCCGACGTCGTCCCATGCCAAAGGGGACCTGCACTTCCTTCCGTACAATGCTTCGAACAGGGCCATCTGAATGCTAGCCTGATAGCTGTTGTTATAGGAGAACTCCACTAGATGAAGGTGGTCCTCCCAAGATCCGCCAAAATCCAAGGTACACGCCCTAGCATATCTTCTAACATCTGGATGGTTCTTTCTGATTGTCCGTCGGTTTGTGGATGATAAGCAGCACTGAATCTTAACTTGGTTTCCAAACTTTGGTGTAAGCTCCGCCAAAAATGGGAAGTAAACCGCGTATCCCGATCTGATACTATACTAACTGGAATACCGTGCTGCCTTACTATCTGCTTCATGTATATTTCTGTTAACTGCTCAGTAGTCTGTCCAACTCGAAAGGGAAAGAAATGAGCGACCTTCGGGAGTCGATCTACTATTACCCAGACTGCATTCTTACCAGTCGGGGATCTAGGTAAACCGGTCATAAAATCCATCGTAATGTGCTTCCATTTCCATTCTGGGATAGGAAGCGGCTGTAGCAACCCTGCTGGTCTCTGCTGCTCGGCTTTCACCTGCTGACATACCAGACACTTGGATACAAATCTCGCTATCTCTCTTTTCATGCCATTCCATCAAAAGTACTGCCTGATATCTCGATACATCTTCGTTCCTCCTGGATGAATGGAGTAAATAGAACTATGAGCTTCGGACATACTTCTTGTCGAAGGTCTCCACTCGGTACACAGAGTCTGTTTCCAAACCTGAGCGTACCATCTTCATGAATCACTAACTCCTTTCTACGGCCTGATTCACACTCCGACCGCAACTTCTGAATCTGTGGATCTCCTGCTTGTGCTGCCCTTATCCTCTCTACTAAGGTTGACTGAATCTGCATACTGGTCATTCTTCCTATATCCCTTGGCAAAACTACTTCGATTCCCATACTCTGAAGGTCTTCTAAAATATGCTTTTGCGAGGTCAAGATAAAGGCACTGTCTCTCCTACTCAGTGCATCTGCAACTATATTCGCCTTGCCTGGATGATACTGAAGATCTAAGTCAAAATCCTTCAGTAGTTCTAACCATCTTCTTTGCCTCATGTTCAAATCTCGCTGCGTGAATACGTATTTCAAACTCTTATGATCAGTATAGATCTCTACCCGATCTCCGTATAAATAATGCCTCCACAACTTGAGTGAAAACACCACAGCTGCTAACTCCAAATCGTGAGTCGGGTAATTCTTCTCATGGTCTCGAAGCTGTCGAGAC
>JANAVB010026696.1:0-58961 GCA_029216955.1 Iris pallida
AGAGGTAATGAGGACATGGCCGTTTTGGAAATTTGTGGATCTGTTACCCTTTTGTGCACTGGGAGTGCGGGTAGTGGATCATGAGGGAGGATCTCTTTCAGGAAGAAAGTTCAGAGGTATGGTCATACATGACTTACTATCTGAAAGAGTGACCGAAATGTGAGTTCAGAGGCACCTGCGGGCACATAACTCGATAATCTGGAAGATTGTGGGTTCAGCGGTACCAGCGGGTACATAACTCGATAATCTGGAATTTGGAAATATGAGTTCAGCGGCACCAACGGGTACATACCTCAATAATCTGGAAAGTTGTAGATGTGAGTTTAGCGGTACCAGCGGGTACATAACTCAATGATCTGGAATGTTGTGGATGTGAGTTCAGCGGCACCAGCGGGTACATAACTCAATAATCTGGAATGTTGTAGATGTGAGTTCAGCGGCACCAGCGGGTACATAACTCAATGATCTGGAATATTATGGATTTGAGTTCAGCGGCACCAGCGGGTACATAACTCAATGATATGGAATGTTGTTTAGACATAATATTTCTTCAGGAACTTGTCGTTGACGTGCAACATGAGTAAGTCTCCATTTTGTTTTGCGAGGCGGTAAGCCCCATTGGAGAATACAGCCTCAATGATAAATGGACCTTCCCATTTTGGCTGGAACTTGCCGGCGTCTTGTGAGTCATGACCATCGGCCTCCGGACTGCCAGAACAAGATCGCCCACTTGGAATGTTCTAACTTTAACCTTCTTGTTGAAGGCTCCGGAGATGCGTGCTTGGTATAGCTCGATTCGTTGCTGAGCCAGGAGGCGCTTTTCATCTAAGGCCTCCAACTCTTGTAGCCTACGACGGTAGTTATCGTCCGTCATCAATTGATAAGTGAGAGCAACACGGAGCGAGGGTATTTGAGTCTCCAATGGGAGAATTGCCTCACTCCCGTACACCAGGGAGAATAGTGTGTTCCCTATGGCTGTTCGAACTATGGTACGGTACGCCCATAAGTATTCATCAAGCTCCTCGTTCCAGTCGCGTTTGTTGGACGATACGAACTTCTTGAGAAGTTTGATGATTGTTTTGTTGAATGCTTTTACCAACCCATTCGCTGTTGGATTGTATGGTTTTGAAGCAATATTCTGGATGCGGTGCTTGTCGCAGAACGATAAAGGCTGCTTGCAACTGTGGACCATTATCGTAGATGATCCTTCGGGGCAGTCCAAAGCGATAGATGACGTGATGCTTGAGGAAGCTGATCATGTTTGAAGTCTTTACTTCTGCAAGCGGGACAGCTTCCGCCCATTTGGAGAAGTAATCTGTGATTGCGAGTATGAAGCGATGTCCTCGGGAGGAAGGAGTAATCGGACCGATGATATCCATTCCCCATGCTTCGAACGGCCAGGACGCCACTGTCGGATGTAGATATTCAGATGGTTGGTGGATGAAGTCCGCATGGACTTGGCAAGCTTTGCACTTTCTAGCATAGTCTATCGCATCGGCTACCATCGTAGGCCAGTAGTAGCCCATTCGACGAAGACGGTCTTGTAATTTAGGGCCAGGCTGATGGGCCCCACAGCTACCATCATGAGCTTCACGTACGACTTCTTTGGCTTCTGCGTTTGACAGACATCGAAGCAATAATCTATCGTAGGATCGGCGATACAGCATTTTCGTCTCTGTATCGTAGAAGAATCTGAGAGAACGCCTTCTGATAGAGGGGCCTCTTTTGGGTTCTCGGGCAGGATGTCGTAGACTACGAAGTCAATGAATAGTTGTCTCCAATCTGGGACTTCGTCGATCGTCTGAGCGGAATAACTCGCCATGAATTGAACGTTGTTCTTGGGGCAGACCAGTACGTGGCCTATCACATCTACCGATTGATGAGTATGATTTGGCACTGCTAGGGAAGCGGCCAGGCCTGCTAAGGCATCGGCTTCAATATTTCGGAGTCTGGGAACATGTTCGATAAAGAACCCCTCGAACGACAAGATGATGTCGATCGCTATTTGGTGATAGGGGACCATGTCTTCGTGGTGAACTTCGTATGAGCCCCGGATCTGATTGACGATTAACTGAGAATCGCCGTATACGTCAAGATATTCTACCCCAGCTCTCTTGCAAGTTGGAGGCCAATGACCAAGGCGTTGTACTCGGCCATATTGTTAGAGCAGGGTTCTGTGAGAGAGTAAGCACGATTGATCACCAATCCGGAAGGAGAAACCAGCACCACACCGACTCCGACGATGTTGCCCTTAGGTCCGGTCCTTGAAGCGCCGTCGAAGAACATTCGCCATATATCATCGTGAGAAGTTGCATGCGAGTCGGCGACTTCATCTGGGATTTTTTCGTATATTCTGGATGACTCCGAGCCTGGGTGGGCTGCTAAAAAGTCTGCCAGAGCTTGACCTTTAACAGCCTTTTGTGGGACAAAGATTATATGATAGGAGGACAACAATATTGCCCATGTAGCGAGGCGAGAGCTGAGTGCACCTGGTTTAGTCATGAGGACCCTGAGAGGGTTGACTCGTGAGATCACATGTATGGTTTGTCCCGTGACATAGCCGCGTCTTCTGAATGGCGAACACCAGGGCGAGGCATTCCTTTTCCACGGCGGTGTATCGGTGCTCTGGCCCAATCATCATTCGGCTGAGGTAATATATAGCTTGTTCATGGCCTGCATCGTTGTTTTGTGCTAGCAAGCGTCGAAGGAATGCTCCATTGCTCGTACATAGAGCAGGAATGGTTTTCCAGCAACCGGGGCCACCAGGACTGGAGGGTTCGACAAATATTCTTTGATGCTGTCGAAGGCACGCTGGCATTCTTCATCCCATACGAACGAGACACCTTTCTTTATGAGATGGGTGAATGGCCGACATCGCCCGGGAGGTTAGAAATAAACCTCCTGATGTAGGCTAGCCTCCCTTGGATGCCTCGAAGTTCTCGAAGATTTCTCGGAAGACCCATCTCCATGATTGCCTTCGTCTTCTCAGGGTCTATATGGATACCCAGGGCGGTGATGATGAAACCTAAGAACATCCCGCTGGATACGCCCAGGAAGGACTTCGTAGGGTTTATTTTCAAATTGTGCGCTCGCATCAGGTCGAATACCGTCCTCAGATCCTGCAGATGGTCTCCCTTACAGCGACTCTTGACGGCGATGTCATCAACATAGCACTCCACCGTCTTGCGTAAGTGGTCTCTGAAGATGATACTCATGGCTCTTTGATATATGGTGCCAGCATTCTTCAAACTGAAAGGCATGACTGTGTAGCAGTATGTGCCAATCGGTGTTCCGAATGATGTGTGCTTTTCGTCGTTAGGAGACATCTTGATTTGGTTGTACCCTGAGAACCCATCCATGAATGAGATGCGTTTGAAGCTGCATGTGTTGTCGATCATGATGTCTGTGATAGGGAGAGGGAATTCATCTTTGGGACATGCCTCGTTCAGATTACGGAAGTCGACGCAGATTCGAATCTTCCCATTCTTCTTGAGGACTGGTACTATGTTGGCGACCCAATCCGGATATTGTTCCTCACGAATGAAGCCGCTGGCTATCAATTTGTTAACTTCGGCTTCGATCGCATCCATGATGCTGGGCGGAAGCGTCGCTGTTGTTGCTTGACTGGCTTTGCATCTGGCCGAATGTTGAGATTGTGAAGAGCAATATCGGAATTTAACCCCGGTATGTCTTCATAGCTCCAGGCGAACACATCAACATATTCTTTGACAAGTTCCAGCAGCGATTCTCGCTCTTCGTCTGTTAGGCTTTTACTGACGAAGATTGGTTTTGGAGAAGATTCGCTGCCGAGATCACTTGTATGACCTCATCTTTAGTAGGAGGTTCTCTCTGTTCGAACCGCTTTTTCCCATTGTGCATCCAACTGTTGGGCCCACGGCTCTAACTCGGGATTTCAGGAATGTCTTCATCTTCTTTATAGGCGTCGGCGAATGCCATGTTGACTGACAAGACTTGTCTGAATACGTCTTTGATGCTGGTATCCGAATCAGAAGTTGGTGACCCGGTTGAATGTGAATGCCAGTCACATTCTTCATCTGAACTTTTAGGGGTCGTTGTGGGTGTAACATACCCTAATCCACATCGAGTCTTGCTATAGTAGTCCTGTGGTTTGCCAGCCGTGACTGGTGGCTTTAGAGGTAATCGTCGCCCGGTGCTGTAGTTCAAGCCTGGCGTAGTTGCCAGATCATACCCCTATTTTTGCATGAGATATTTGGATTGGGGGCTATAAAGATACAGAGGCAGTCTCCCGACATCTGATTCAAGGTCGACTTCTTCTATGGTGAAGGGCTGCGGATCGTACTTCCGGCCGAAGATGATTGGATGGTCCCCTCCCTCGATTATGCGGTAAGCGTCTTCCACAGGGGTAAGCTGGTTTGCGGTGTAAACATTCGTCACCTGTGTGTGTAGGTGAGTGCCTATACCGTATTCCATAGCATATATTGTACAAAGCTTATTAAGCTCAGGTAGTTCAAAGATAGCCCTTTATTGATGAAGTTAGGTATCTTTTCTAGCGGGATTACATCATCTATGGAGGAAATCAGTATGGGCAGCCACATACTTGGCTAGCTCTGGTTCCTCTTCGACTACCCCATGTATAAACGAAGACTGAAAGGACGACCTGGACAGCTTGATCGTCAGGGGTTCAGCTGGTGGAGCAGAGCGTGGAGTTGTTGGCAGACTAGCGACCCCCAGTTTGGTACTCGATGCTGGACGGGGAGTGGTTGGTTCGCTAGAAGTCCCAGACCTTGCATCGGGGTGATGACTCTTCTTGGGAAGGCGTATCGTCATTGGCTTGTCGGAGGGATTGAGCTTCTCCGTTTGCGGCTGGCCGACTCTCGGCAGCCTGATTGTCAATGGCTCCGTTGTGGGTCTTGGCACTTGGCCGGACCTTGGCAGCCGGATTATCATTTGCTCTTCTTATGTCGAGAGGCTGATTGCGTCCTTACGCAGAGTGGCAGTAAGGGGTACGAACTTGCGAGGTTTGCGAGCTTAAATGTGGATCGTTAGGGTTCTTCTGATCCTGTGGCTGTCTCAGTACGAGCTTGTATATCTCCTTCACCAAGGTGCTTCTTTGACTTTTCGTACAGGTAGGAGTCTGAGTAGTAAGATTCGACTCCTTTGAAGGGATCGATGTCGGCAAATTCTGTCCTCACGAAGCCATGTTTGTCGACATACTTGAAGCATTGGTGCAGTGTGGAAGGCACGATCGTATACTCGTGTATCCAAGGGCACCCCAGGAGGATGTTGTAAGAAGTGTCTGCATCTATGACGTAACAAGTGACTTCGACTGGAGATCGCCAATTTGACACTTCAGACGAATCTTCCAATTGGGTAGCTCCTGCCCGAATTGAAACCGCTGATGGCGGTGCTTGTAGGCATCAGGCGATGCATAGGGATACGGAGATGATGTAACAGACCCTTCGGGATAATGCTTATGGAAGAGCCAGGATCAATGTGCATCCGATCCACCTTTACGTCACCGTGTATGCAGTGTAGTATAATGGGCGATCGTGCAGGTTGGTTTTGATGAGCATGTCCTACGGAGTGAAGACAATGTTGGGTATCGCTCCCGTGCAAGCGCTGACTTGGAGATCTGTAGGCGGGTTCTCTCCCGTGAGGTTGACCTGAGCCAGGTACCGTCGGCATTTTGGAGTACGTCGCTCAAGGCCGCGAACATCCTTTGAGAGTCTCAGAAGCTCGTTAATGACAACTTGGCCGGTGTTTGACCAATTACCAAGATGTCGAAGTTGTAGGGCTTCTCCAGCCCCTGCGGTACCTCTTTTCGGAGGGATTTGTCAAAGCGAGTCTCCTTCGGCCTAGGCTTGTCGGTCGTCGAGGCTGAGAAGGTCCCGGAGCGTCAGTTGTAGCGGCTGATGATCTTCAGTCGAGTTATCAGCGACGAGTTGGGATTGTGCTGCAGACCGAGTGATGACGGCTGTAGCTTCTTTGATATCTGTCAAAATTGTGCGGCAGGACCTGACTTTTCCACTCTTCTTCTTGCAAATGGAAGATGGTGCGGACTGAGTCACCTCTGATACCAAGTCTGGATGGACCCATATGACCTCTTTTCGTGATGTGGTGAGGGACACTAGACCAGCAGCCTGATCTCGTGGAGGTGGAAGATTAGCAATCTCCGTTGTCGCCAGAGGGAAGGGGACCACACTGTCTTGAGTTTTTGTTGGAGGGAAGCTGCCAAATTGTACTGACACCATATTGGCTGCCACAGTTACCTCTTCGAAATCGATGGCCAGAGCGTTCGAATCGATGAGATTTTGGATGTACCATTTTAGTTGGTAGCAGTCGTGTGTAGCATGGTGGACGTAGCGGTGGTAATGACAGCACTTTGGGTTCTCCATTTCTGCCGGCCGAGGTTCCCGTCTTGGTGGAGGAAGTTGAATTATGTCTCTTGTATGAGCATGTCCAAGATGGGCTTGACGTGGCCGTCTTCAAAGGAGTAGGTCATTTGTGGCCATCGCTTGTCTGTCGATTTTGGCTCAGTTTTTGTGCTGTGTCGCCCCCATAGCTTGCTTGCCCTTGTTGTCCGGTTGTTGGTGGAGCTACCCCCGTTGTTGTGTTGGCGTTGGGACATCTGCCCATGTCCTCTCCCTCTGAGATGTGCAATCCCAGTTGGCGAGCCTTCTTCAATCGTTCTTCGGCGCTTGTGGCACTATGATAAACGTCTTCCAGTCCTTGAATTGACTTTCGCCCATCCAGAGGCTGATTGTTGGAAGTAGTCTCTTTTGGCAAATTTCAATTAAGGAGGAATCCGGGTTACCAGAGGGCAGCTTCATTGCGGTTTGGCGAAACCGCTCAATATAGTTCCTTGTCAGCTCTTTCTCCCCTGAACGACGTCCATGAGGGTGGACATCATGACGTCCATCCTACTTCGTAGAATCTCTCCAAGAACATGCGCTTGAAGCTGGCGAAGGAGTGGACAGTTGTCTGGCAGGTTGCGATACCAGTCGAAGGCGACTCCTTCCAATGCCCCGATGAATAATCGTGTAAGGATGGCATCGTCATGGGGCAAATAGTCGGTGGTGACCTAGAAGTAAGTGATATACCACTTAGGAGGTCTTGCCATCATAAGGATTGATATTGAACGGCTTATATCTTGGTGGGAAGAGGACATCCCTCCATGCTGCAGGGTATGGTTGCCGTATTCTAGGTCTTGAGAGGTTTCTCGAGCGTGAAACATGGCTCGGAACTCCTGGACCTCTCTTCTTGCTTCCCTGGCCTCATCTACAGCGGTGGGGGCCATCATTTCAGGAGGATTGTTGCCGGGTTCGGTGCCGCCGAGTTCGAATTTGTATTGACAGCGGGACCCGCGCTTGTTTGGCCAGGCGTCCCTCCTTGGAGAGTTGGAAGGGCCGCTTTAATCTCGTCCACAGACTTGACCAAGGCATGCAGTATGGCCTCCAGAGTGTCGATGCGTTGGCGATCACTGGAACCACCTTGGTTGCTGTCCGTCATGAACACCGTCTTTGCATGAGGAGAGAGGACGGAACGATGGAGGACATGCCCTCCGAATCATACCCCTGTAGCGAGAATCATCGGGGTATGTGGGAATGTTCTCCTCTGGTTCGGACTCAGAAGGGATAACCCCCAGCTTCAGAGTTTGCTTCATCTTGGGAGTCGTGGACGTCCTCGGGGACGTCGATCCTTGCTGTATTTGATGGAAGAGTTGTTTCTTCGGGCTCATCTCCTTGGAACATCGGATTATCATGGATGTTCTGAGGAGTGCTACCCCCAGTCCCAGCAACCCCAGTGGTGTGGACGATGAATCTCCCACTGTAGCAGATTTCCTCTTAAACGGTTACCTTGGAAAACTCCAGTGGTGGGCACCCGCTTAGACGGTAGTCTCTTAGTTATGGTGGTTAAAATCTTCGGGCTGGGAACATTAGTCTTCTTCTCCTTTCATCGGCAGGGATTTTCCGAACAGAGTTACAGGAGACGACGGGAGGTGCCTCATCCTCTGAACATGGTTGTTACAGTCTTTGGAAGACGGACTGCCGGTCTTCCCGTACCGTCGTGTTATTGCAACAGCAGTTGACGATGACTTGGGTACAATGATGTCCGTGAGAGGACTCTTTGCACCCCGAGGCACCTTCTCTTTCCTTGCGTTTGTGGAGGATGGCCTCACACAAGTCAGATGGGTCTGGATCAACCATGTTTGCTCCCTGGATTTTGGGAGACTTTTGGGGACATCTCTGTCCGTTTGCCGCGGGGGCTGGACTCGAGTGGTTCTGTACAACTTTCCATCAGAGGCCGTATAAGTGTATGGGACACTCGGGTGGTCAGAGGTTGGATCAGCGGACCGAGCTTGCCAAACTCGTGCTGTCCTAGACTTCTTCGCTCTAGTGCATGAGGGCACATAGTAGAAGAGTCTAAGTGGTGCTGGAAAGAGTTAGACATGTCTTCTTGGGAGCACAAGAGATCAGGACCATAGGAGAGGCGGTCGAAGACAAAGCCGCATGGAGTAGGCGTCATACGGCTGGCATTAATAATCTTCATGCGGCTGACAAGCGTAGCCGCATAGGTCTTCTCTATGCGACCGAAATCCTAGCCGTATGAGTATTCTCCATGCGGCTGGAAATCCTGGCCGCATGAGTATAATGTATTTGGCTAGTAGTCTCGGCCGCATGGTCATCATTCATGCGGCTGGCAATCTTGGCAGCATGGGTCTTCGTCTTGCGGCTAGTGCCCTTGTTCGGTTTCTTCCTGGAGCACATAGAATCGCTTTGCCCCTGCAAGTCCAGCATCGTAGTGCTTTCCTCTGCCGGACTTGGGGACAGCAGAGAGCTCTATGGCTCGAAGTGGGGCCGCGCGAGAGTCGCCTTCGCCGTCTTGGGCAGCAGAGAGTACTCCGTCCAGAGCTTGGGAAGGAGCAAATAATTTTGGCCTCCACTCGCAGCGAGCTTTCTTTGTTGGTTCGCTACTGGACTGGGCCAACATTTCCTTCAGAGAGCATTTCTTCAAACGCCTGTTGGTCGAAGCGGACGACCATCTTCTTGCGTGGAGCCAAGTTTGGCTACATCCGATTGCGTCACCAACTCCTCAGCCATGGAGAAGTTTGTCCCCAGCAGAGTTGCCATCGTGTTTGCCATGAAATATAAAAGAACAGAACAATTATCGGAGGACTGGACTTTTACTTCACAATACAAACTCGCTTGTACAAAGAAAGCCTAGGGACGAAAACCTAGGTACAGCAATCTAAGTACAATTGTTTATTTTAGATTCTGGGGGGTGACGGTAGAGGCTCGGGAAAGCGACGGCAGCTCTGCCTTACTCCTTGGACGATCGGGTGCAGCCTTGGCTCTGTAGAAGAACTGCTTGGCGTTGCTGAAGAAATGCTCTCCTTTCAGGCTCTGTATATTCTCTCTCTGGCTCTCTGGATCTCTGTATCTTCTTTTTTAAAAAAGTAAGAGTCTCTCCTTCTCTATATGTCTCCCTGCCTCTTTTTTTCTCTTTTTTGATTCTCTGGATCTGGGGCCGAGGGTCCTTTTTGTAAGGAATCGTACCTTGCTATTTATAAGAGTGGGGGCATCATTAGGGTTTGCAATGATTGCCCCCTCTCAAAAGTTGACGGCCTCTTGATTAATCAATCTGGGCCATTAATCCTGAATGTGTTGAATCTGGGTCATTAATGTAGATTGTGCCGAATCCAGTGAGTAATTAATGCTGATTGCAACAAATCTGCATCATGATGATTTATTGACGTTTGCAAATCTGAATAATAAATTTGATCATTCTCTACCACGTGTCCCCACTATTTGTTATGATTATTGGGATTCGACCCAATCTAGATTACTTTGATTGCAGTAGATCTGAATTATTGAGATATGATCTGCTTTTGACACGTGTCCAGCCACGTGTCCCAACTGTTGTACTCATGAGCCGCATGAAAGTCATCACACTCAAACCGTAGAGAGTCGTCGTGTCCGAACCGTATAGAGTCTCCATACCCGAACCGCATGAGAGTCGTCATGACCGAGCCGCATGAGCGTCCCCATACTCGAACCGCATGAGAGTCTTCATACTCGAGCCGCATGAAGAGTCGTCATGACCGGAGACGTAACCGCATAGAGCTTATCCGAGCCGTATGAGGCTCCAGAAGACTTTCCGTCCGCATGAGTTTCTGAGCCGCATGAGGCTCCTTCTGGCTGAGCCACATGGGCTTCCATGTTGATTTTGGGCCGCCTAAGGCCCCCTGCTGCTTTTGGGCCGCATGAAGCTTTCTAGATTTTGAGCATAGAGAATCCCCTTCTTTCCTTGCGCTTGTGAAGGATCCCATCTCGCAAGTCAAGGACATCTCGGTCAACCTTTGTACTCATTTTGTAGGCCCGGGTATCCCGAACACACGAGTGCGTAGGTATCATGTTTACAACTTTCCATCAGAGGCCCGCATTAACAGTTAGCGGGGCGCTCTGATGGTCAGAGGTTGGTACAGCTGACTGAGCTCGACGAGCCCGCGCTGCCCTAGACTTCTTCGACTTAGCACCCGAAGGTGCGTAGTAGGAAGAGTCCAAGTTGGAAGGAGGAAGAGAAGTTGGTGCCCTTTTCAAAGGAGGTAAGGGGGCTCTATTTATAGAATGGAGTGAGCCCTTTCTTTTTTTCCTTTCCGATGTGGGACTAAAAGCAATATTTTCCATGCTTCTACAGCCTCCGAAGCCGTTGTTGCTGAGCAAGCTCATAACGTAGTAGTCGCAATACAGGAGATGTGCAGACGCCTGTTGCCAGTAGGTGTCTGATCAATATTTGACTTTTTTGGTTTGTTGATGTATATGAGCGTTGTCTCTTAGGAGCGTCGTCTTGAAGATATGCTGATGCCTTTTCCTGCTGATGTGCATGGGCACCATTCTTCGAAATGTTGTTCCAAGATGTGCTGAGGCTTATTAATCTGACGCGCATAATTGTTACTTTCTACAAAGTAATGACCCACTCTGTACCGAGATTTCATGCAGCCAGTATCTCTGCACGGTACTTTCGACAAAGTATTTGTGCGATATTTTTTGGTCGTACGGATGATGACTGCGTGGATGCTGGCGTAGTGCCTTTGTTTCTGCAAAATAGTTTGTATATATCTGACATACTTTGTTCCTGTACAGTTCCTACATCGCGTCTCTCTTTGGGGACATCCTTTTGTACTCGACGGTTTGTGCCTCGAGCATAATCATTGACAGGCGCTTATCACTCCCGTTCGGCAGCTGATAACCCAAGGTCAACCGAAAGGGCGACTAGTCATGATACGGGATCAACAGCCCTTATACTATCGCCGTATGATGGACCGGGCAAGTTGTCTCCCTCTCTGACCCGATCAAGTTATTGACACCTTCGTTTCTTTTTGGTGATCAGCTGGTCCTGGAAAATACCAAGCACCTGGAGATAAATGAAAATGGTATTTTGAGAATGATGGTCTCTCTCTGTACGTTCCGTCGATCGATCGGCATATCCCCCTTTCGGTCTTCTTTTGCTTGGCCAAGAAGCATTTTTATGGAATTGGACCTGACCCTGATGCGAGGAGGTTTGATGACTGGCCATATCAACGTGGAGGGGTGCTCCACCCAGAAGGATTCTTTCAAAAGTGTACCCGACGGTCCATCAGTTGCTGCGGTGTTACTCCCTAGCCGTCTGCTTGTAAACTTTACCATAAAAGTGTATCCGTTTCGAACCTCTCTTTTTGCTAATAGGCTTCTGGCTAACACCCACTGGGTTAGCTCGCTCCATTCCAACCTTCGACACGGAACATATCCTTCCCCAAGGTGGAATGGAGCAAGCTAATCCAGTGGGTGTTGGGTAGATTCAAGCAGGATTTGATAGGTACGGGCCTGCGTCACGCCATCAGGGCTACTGAGCATGGAATAGAGATCAATCGGTCTCTGTTCATAGCCTTGCTGGAACTATTTAATCACCATACCGGGACCTTCTTCACCCCTTGTGGAGAGATGGGTTTGGCCCTCCATGAGATGCGTGCCATTTCGAAGCTGCCATGGGGGATGCACCGTACGAGGAATATACCCTTGTAAGGAGGAGTTTCTAGTGCTGGAGAACAAATGTCCTGAGATGATATTGTGTATAAGGAGTTGCTTTGCCATCACCAAGTATGCACGCGCCTGGACGGGACGCAGGCTCCGCCATATATCAAGGCCTGGACGGAATATATCTTTACCAAGCGCCCATCGATGCTGGAGAAGGTTTATTTTATCTCGTTCCGGGCATATACTGCTGACGAAGTGGATGATATGATGGCTGAAGCAGGGGTATCTGCTCCCTCAGTGGATGCGAGGGAAAACCCACCTCTGGAGTTCATAATTACTTATGTTAGAATCTGATTGCTTTATGTCCGAAAGCAACCTTAGCCGCCTTCCTGATGATATAGCTGCGGAAGGCCGTGGTTCTAGGAGGTTTCGGGCATGCAGGACGAATTAGACAGGACTTGATTCTGCCAGCTGTGAGGCTAGCCTTCCAATATTTCCTGGCTCTGCTGTCGGCTATGGTATGTGACATCCTACGCGGTTTGTGGGTGTTTTCTAAGAGAATAATAGAGTGGCACGGGGGAAACAAGAAATTTCCATAGGTTGGACTCCCCTACCATCACTTGATGGGTTGGTTGGCTTTGCATAGCCCTGGTCTGATAGTCCTCAACACTCTTGAAGGTTATGAGGCAGGGGACAACGCTGCACAACTATCATCGTGAAATGGCTCTATCAGGATGTCCATGTCTGTAGATGGGCGTTGGGCCATTTAGACGGCTACGCTCTCGCCAGGATTTCGTCCACATACAAGGGTTTCCTTATGGATGATGAGTTAGTGGATAGTAACCTAACATTCGGTGCCTTCTACTGGTTACAGTCCATCCGACCTTCCCACTTGGTGTACCAAAAACGAAATTGGGTGTATTTGGAGCCTTACTTGCCTAGTCGATTCGTACGTCAACTTGGATATAGCCAAACCATGATGGACAATCCCAGCTCCTGTCTTGGCTATGAAGAAGTCTACTGGACAGTGCTAGGGCATGTTGTTATTACAACATCGGTGGTACTAGAGCAAAGTTTGCAATCCCCTCGATGCATAAGGAGACTCGTATTTTGTATTCCGCTGTGAAGTTCTACTGTGTTGCAAACAACTTCTCACCGGAGTACAATCGAGGGCGAAGCTTGCTTGAGGGGACGAAGTTTGAGACCCCTTCATTAGCATCTAAGCGTCTCCAGGGGCTTGCATCATCGGAGATTAGAACAATAAATGGCTCCAGCTCACCGCGAGAGGGGAGAGAGGAGGAAGTGCTCCTTAGTAACTCGCAGAAATCAGGTTTCTTCCGGAGTGAGGCCTCCTCATGTAAAAAGGATAAGAATAGCTGTTGTGCCTCTGTCGGGTGGACCCTCCCAACAATCTCCATTAGAATGGAGTGCCCCACCCGTTGGATCTTTTTTGCAGCTAAGTCTTATTGTCTTCTTTTTGAGGTTTTATTCCGTACTTTTTGTTCACTATTGCTTTGTTTGTGTAGGCAGGGCCCACATGGTCAGAGAGACTCGGGGAACTTCCTGAGGAGCCTGCCCCAGAGGTGACTCAAGTCGAGGAGGAGACTGCACTTGATGAAACTGCTGACCCGGAAGATGTCCATCCTCCTGCTCCTTTTGAGTAAAAGACTCGAGGCTCTTTGGAGCCATTGGCTTCGCTATGGCAGGAAGCTTTCATGGGGCCGATTAAGGATGGGCCCGTGGAGGTACCCAAGGCCGACGTGGTGGCAGCCGAGGGCAGGATTACGAAGTTTGTACCCATGACGGGCTAAAGGGACATGGATGCTGAAGGATTTATCCAAGATCCTCCCATCGTACCTCCTCCCATGTTGAGAGAAGTATTGAGGATAATCCCGCTGCACCAGGGGAGGAGGAGGATCATCCGGCCGAGGAACTTCCTTTGGCAAATCTAGAGGATTCGTCTCGGCGATTGGTCGAAGATCCCTTGGAAGGGTCGATAGCGAAGGCCGTCAAAAATTGGCCTGGCAAGATATTAAAGGGCTGACAAGAACGACTGTCGAACAACTGGTCTACGAGATCATTCTAAGAGCCGTCGAGGAGGTGAATGAGGAGTTGGCCAACGTGGTTCTCGGTAAAATGACCGATGAGACCAATGTTGCACATATTGACATGGCTGCTGACGAGCCGATAACTGAGGTCCCAGGCGAGGTGGTTACTGAGGTGAACGTTAAGATAGTGTCACTACCACATTTTTAGCTTGAGGGTATTTTGGTCATTTGTGAATTTTTTGAATTTAAATTAATTTATTGAATTGGTGATTGATATCTTTGACTTTGACTTATGAGACTTTGTAGACTGACCTAGAAGCTAACCCTAGCTTTGTGACTTAGTAGGCAATGGTGTGACCCTAGACTAACTTAAGTCAACCTCATTTTAGCCATTAGAAACTAGTTTCAATAGAAGAATTAATAAATAGGTGCAATGACTTGTGATTTGATTTCATGACTTATGTAATTAAGCCCATGGCCTATAACTTGAAACCATAACCCTAGCTAAGCCCACCCATGGCCGGCTACACATAGGAATCCCCTATTTATAATCCCTTTCCTTGTTCTGCCTCTTTTGTGCTCAACCCACTTTTTAGAAGGAAAGGTAAATCCCCAACTTCCCAAATTTTTATTAAATCCATTTTTAATCCTTTTGACCCTAATCTTTTGTATATGAATCTAATCAACCTCTACTTTCTGTTCATGAGGAGTAATTTCAGTTTTAGAGCAATTTGGAGGATTTAGATAGCAACGGAAACCGTTTGATTTGGGACTTTTTTTGATCCTTGCAATCTATAGATAAACCCTTCTAATTCTATTTTAATTCTGATTTTATTCTTGGTAGCCTAGATCTAGGTGTCCCTAGCTATAGTGAAAGTTTGGTGTCCATTGCATTAGGTTTCATGTTTGTATCAGACACGTATCAATTCCCTATCTAGGTGTTTGTTGAAATGCCACAACCAATTCTTTTTGTTGTTTTTGAAAATATTTTTGATTGGATTTCTAGATCTATGGTTTTTTCTTGATTCGTATCCATAGTTTGTGGTTTTGGAGTCGTGTCATGTCCACACGAGGACACGAACACACTGCACTGACCTGCGCGCGCTATCCTGCTACGGGGCCTAGTGCTCTGTACAGACACGTGGTGGTCTGATTTTTGGCGTCGAGGAGGGGGCACTGACTGATATGTCAGCCCCAAGTCTCGAGTCCAATAGCGTTGTGTCAAACTCGAATCCGACCCGTACTGGTCGTACGCACAGGCTGTATACACACGTTTTTGCCACTATACATGGCTGGACAAGACACGACACTTGGTTTGGACACAGTAAAGGGTGTCGACCGTGTAGCCCTACCCCTGGCATATACGTGTGCACAGCCACGTGTCTCTACGTGTCCTATGTCGTGTGCTAGACACGTGTACACGCATGCACGACGCTGTGTCCAGTCTCAGTGATTCGTGTGTGTTTTGGTGTCGTGGACACGGTTGTGTCCACTTCGTTGGACATAGAAACTTGCGAGACACGTGCACATGTGTGTCATGGTTTACCAACCAATAATTGGTTATTAACCATGATTTGGTATTCGATTTGGGTTTTCCCATTTTCCTGATACATAACTTGACTGATTCGATTTCTGAGTTTTAATTGTATATTTACTATTTTTGTTGATGTTAACTACCATGATTAGTTCACTACAAATGTCTAAGTGTTAGTTACATGTTTGGATTTGATGTTAACACAAGATTGGTTTTCGAATGGGTTTAGGACTGCTAGGACTGTTATATAAACTGTCAATTGAATTCATGAGATTTTATTACTTTGATATACATTGATTTGATAGTATACACACACATGGCTCACACACTTTGACACAGGCATTGATTTCCTGAGTTTCGATTTTATTTCCTGATATTGCAAACCTGTAAACTGTTTTCTGTTTTACTAATACACTAAACTGTCATTTGAATTGTGCATTTGCACTATTTTTCCTGAGATTGCGAACCCCTTCCTGTTAGTTATACACACATTTATTACACTATACTGTTTGACACATTATATGTACACACACAAACCATCTACTGTTTTTCCCTGTCACTTTGACACACACTCATGATAGTTACACACACCCTAGCTAAACTGTCATCTAAAAACACCCTACAGTTTCACTCACACCTGACCCTATCCACATTGTACTGTTGCACACATTATCTACACTACACTGATTTCCTACTGTCATGTACACACAACAATGTTTCTTATTGTGACACTACATACACACATGATTACATGTCCACATACACCTATACACACACATACACATGTACCTCTCTCTATATCACTATATGTAAATATATATATATATATATATATATATATATATATATATATATATATATATATATATATATATATATTCTATATGCTTGATATAATAATGTGGTATATATGTGTGATATTATATTAATTTGGTATATGTATTATGTGTGAAATGTGTGATATAGACTACATGGCCTATAGCCTATGGCACATAGCCTATGTATTGGCATGTATACACAGTGAGTGTGTGTGTTGGCTTGTATAGCCTACTTTTGATGTGTGATTGCTAGAATAGGCTGGTTAGGTTTAGTGAGACTTGATTGGGTTAGGCTTGACCTAGTTGACCTAATTTGACTAGTATAGTTGACTAGAGTCGACCAAGGGTTGACTTTAGCCTAGATTGACCCCAAATCCTGTAGATGTATTGAAGCAGTCTATTATACTATTTTGGACATGTAGTGACTTGTACTGTTCTATAGGAGCCAGATACCACTCCTCGGACAGTATATTCTCTTCAGATATTCAGGATACCAGGCGAGTACATTCTCTGATCATTTCATATCTTGTTTAGGATTATATTTCCTGCTTTAGATTACTTTACTTGATGCTTACACGTTGGTAACACGGATTAGTACTATATGGATCTTGTCGTACGATGTTATCCCCTTAGCGGGTACATCGGATATTTTTGTTCGTGTACTTTATCGTGAGCATCATGTACTCCTTGTATTCGTAACATTCGTGTATAAATCGTGTGAAATCGTGTACTCTCATGTGCTCACATGATCTTCGTATGTATTCTTCATTGTGTGCAATAACATAACTTGACTGGATTCCTGTGTATTGATTGGGGGCGGGAGAGTAGAAGTGGTTATGTACTCAATCTTGTAGCTTACTGTATAACCTCTGTAGATTACTCGTGTACAACATCGTGCCATTTACATAACCATCTTGTACTCTGAATCACTATCACTGATTAGTTCTCTTATATATTATAGCTATTTACTCACAGTCTCTCTTTTACATGATGTTGTTCTTTCAGTTTCATGTATCTTACTCTCTAGCATGTTTATATTTCCTAACCTGTTATGATTTGTTGAGAGTAGTGTGCTCGCTCCTGTCCTGACTGGACCTGTTAAAAATTTATAGAGGACGAGGATGAGGCTCTGGTGTCTACCTATTATGGTGCAGCTATAGACAACACTTATGACTTGGACCCACTTGCAGTAGCGGATCTGCCACCAGTGGCTTAGACTGCTAGCTTAGACTCTTACCTTATCTTTCACATTGATACATTATTGTATATATATTGGGAGTTTGTTTTATCTGGATATTTGTGGAGATGTTATCATAGACACTTAGACTTCTATCTATTGTATCTCTTGTGTGGATTCGTTTATATCTATCTATCTTATCGTTTCTGCCTTAGATGTGATTGAGACTGTATTCTGCTATGTCACCTCCATTCGGAGTATTATACTGTACAGGTACCTTGTATATTATTAGATGATTGACCTAGGACAGCGTTCTACCGTCGACACTGCGGCGTAGGCTGGACGTACCCACTTCTCGTGCCCTTACTCTAGGGTGCGGGTCGTGACAGATAGTGCTATTGATGAACCTGTCAGCATCACCATCAAGGAGATCGAGGAAGGACCAACTGAGAATACTACCGACGAGCTAGCTGCCAGAGCACTGGTTGAGAAGACCACTGAGGAGTTAGTCGCGTCGACCGCTAAGGAGACAACCGCTACAGTTGCTGATTCTTCGTTTATGCAGCTTTGGTTGCGGAGATGGTTGAAGGACCAGTGAGGGAGCTTACTGAAGAGCCAGCCACTCCTTCTGCCTCTGTACTACCTACGATATCTGCCATGGCTACGACACCATCCGTAATACCTAGACATATGTCGACTATCGTTACTGCCCCCAGGACCCTCCGTCGCGGCATCCCGGTGACCGCGATGAGTTTGGCCGATAGTGCTTATTATATAATCTCATTCTGAGCACCATTCATCACGCTCTGACGCATAGGATTGAGGGTGTCCTGCGGAATAACTAGTCGCTTAGGCAGGCCCGGTATATAGTAAGTGCCCAATTGGTAGCCTTACGCGGCTATCCGGAGTGTCAGGCGACAGCTGACGCAATGGACGATCTGCTGGCCGAGTTGGGAGACACTGCCTTGGACCTTCAAAATATCAAGCACAGTCTTTCGACCCTAGCTGCTGCGGAGCTAGAGAAGATGGTTACCGAAGCATCCCAGTATGAGCAGAAACGTCGGGCCTTGACTGACCGGTTGGCTAAGGTCGAGATTGCGATCGAGGAGGCGATCGATGCAGAGAGCTCGGGTCTATCATCGTGCAGCTGCGGAAGATCAGTGCGAGGCCCTCCGGGAGCAGCTCCGGAGGCTAGAAGAGACCTTGGCGCTCACGAAGAGCGATTTGGAGAAGTCGAGGGACGAGGAAAGGCCCCTCCATCAGTGCTCCGAGACTTTAGCCCGAGAGAAGGAGAGTATTGGTGTGCACCAGGCGGAACGGCTCTTGCGCGCCAAAACCTGTCCCCAGCTGAAGATGAAGCTACTCGCCGTCAAAGGCCGCGCTGAGCCCGAAGAAACCCCCGAAAATTTTACTACAATTTTTATTTTTATTTTGGTGTTAATTTTGTTTTTTTTTCGTATTTATACGGCGCGTACGAGTTCGCTTCTTTCGTATTGCTCGACGAGTACGAATATGTGCGAGTGTACATATTTTTACTTGAAAAATATTTTTATTATAAAATTATTTTTATAGGAAAGTACAGGTTCAAATAAATATAATAAATATTTTATTTTATAAAAGAGTTATTTTGTTCGCCGTTTTAAAAATAAGTAGTGATTTGGAAAATTGTGATTATATGAAATGTATTCCAAATATTTGCGAAAATGAAAATTTGTTATTAATATGTTTTGTTATTTGTAAAAAGCTATTTATGAGTTAATATTTATCTTGAATTTCGAAATTAATTAATGCTATATTTTAATATTTACGAAAAAGATATTCAAAATTTTGTTTTACTTAATATTTAAATTATTTTGATAATTTAAATTGGAAAATATTTTATTTGCCTTAAATTAAATGGCTTTTAAATTAAAGATAGGTTTGATTTATATGAATTAGATTTTGAATCAATTGGGGATTTAATCAAATCCTAATCCTTATCCGAATGGGAATTCCCACATCCTATAAATTGGCAGGTACTCTTCCATAATTTTCCCCATATCCACAAATTGTGCATCGTGTCTGTGCTTCCCATCCACTATATATTCTCCTCCATTCAGTTACAAATTTTTTTGTTCAGTCCGACAACCCCGGACTCGATGCCTTTTCGTGTCTCGCAGGACACGTGCTAACACAACTTCTAATCCTAAACCCGACAGCAACCGCTACCATCTCCTCCGCCACCAGCACAACCACCACCCGTGCCAAAAGTAGCACCGTCTTCATCCACCTTCTCCCGGCCAGCCCTGTCCACAACAACCACCCCCGCCAAATCCGACATCCCAACTCCCGTCACCAAGTGTCTCCACCAACACCGAAAAAAGCCCCAACCTCCCCTTCGTCGCCGGCGACCCCATCAACCGGCGACCACCCCCAGTAAATTTACCATCACCATCATCCAAAAAGAAGAAGAGGGGAACCTTACCCACAACCGAAAAACCCGTCGACACGTCGTCCCGTCGTTGAGAGCCCGACCATCAACAGCCGTTGGGCCTCCGCCACCCCGCCGCAGAAACCCTAAACTCCGCGGTGCGCTCCCTGCCGTGCCAGAAATTTTTTGCCGGAGCAGCCCTTCGCCGAGCTTGACCGGCGCGCCACCGCCCAAGCCGGCCGCCTCCGAGCTCGGGGGAGCACCACTCGCCGCCGCGGTTTCGACTACTGCCACCTCCGGAAACCCCCTTCGCCGCCGCCTCCGGAGCCTCAGCGTGCCACCACCGGCGTCGTCTCTCCTCTGCGCCTCTGCCCTAGTGCGCCGATCCACCGCGTCTCTCCGCAGAAAACCTAGCCTCCGCTGCGACGCTCTCCTCCGCGCCTCCGCGCCAGGCACTGACCGCCACGCCGCTCTCCAACGCCGTCGACCGCCCTCGGTAAACCCCCTTTCCCCGCATCTTTCCCTTTTACGAGTACTCTTCTCCTCTCTCTCTCTATTAAGTTTTCTTGGAGAAATGAAAGTTCACTCATTAACATTCTTATTTATTAGTTATTAATGTGAACAGCAGCAGAGTTGTTGGATTAGTATAATATTTATTATTATTTTCATTATTATTTTATTACTATTAATGTTATCAGTTTTATTATTATTATTATTATTATTATTATTATTATTATTATTATTATTAGTATTAGTATTAGAATTATTATTATTGTATTATCGTTATTTATTATTGTTATCACTATTATTATTATGCTAATTTATAGTATTATAAAATGGTTTTGGAAACTATATACAACATTAAATTAATTTGACAAATTTAGTTTAACACTAAAAAGTAGTTCTAGATTTTTATGTATAGACAAAAATTATAGTTTTGACCTAAACTGATTCTCAAGTATTTATCTAAAATAATTTTTGTCATATTTACCTACAAATAAGTTGATCAATAAAATATAGTTTTTTTTACTATTGTAAATAAGTTATAAATATTCTTTAAATTGCAGTTTGAAGAAATTTTAGCATTTTAAGCCTCAATAATTTTTCTTAAAGTTTTAGATAATTATGTAAAATATTTTTCTTAATAAAATATTGATTTTAATACAAAATATATTTTTCCTAGATAGTCATGATGGTTTTTCTAAATGAGTATTTATATATTATAAATTAAAAACTACCTTTTGCATAAATAAAAATCAAATCTACCTCTTAGAATATATGACTTCTGACCATGACTAATCACCTACTTATTTCTTTCGGACTTCATCACATCGACCATAGCTATTGGACAAACAGGACTTATTGGATCATTGCACCACACCAGGTGTAACACCAGGCAAGACACCTTGCCTTTACTGTTTAATTTCTTGCTCAATATCATGCATGCTTTTTTTTATGTTGTTCTTTCAAAACTATACATAGATGTAAATTATTATATTTTATGCAATTGGCTTAGAGTTAAGGGACCACCATATGTTTAGAGCATCTCATAAACTATCACGATGTGCCACGGGTTATGTTTGAGTTGTGAGTTGCATATAGCTTCGGACTTGCGTACCGACCGTACATCGGTGCGTACAGGCCGTGCGTTAGGATATAACTGCTAATAGATTTGTGTAGAAGACTTGGCAGTTATTAAGGATTAAACAGTGTTGTAGAGTCGACACATGTATAGTATCATGGGGAGGGGGGAGACAGTTATTAGCGTAGGGGCTATATGTTCAGTACACACATAGATTTGGGCCGATAGTGTCTCGTATGAGCGGTACTTACTGCCCTGGGGCCGATAGTTCTCGTATGAGAGCTACTTTCTGCCCATGGTCGATAGTGTCTCTTATGAGCGCTACCTACTACTACTCTCTCTCCATCTATGCTGAACACCTAAGCTCCTGCGTAGAACGTTGTCTTCTCAAAGTGTATATCACATAGAATGGTTAGGAACCTTTACGCATGTAAATTTTCTATTGAGCCCTTACTATTCAGTTTATTGGCATGTTATTATGTGTCTTGTTACGTCCCTCTGAGGACCTGGTGATCTCTCCAGGTGTGTATTTTCGTGATTTTTTGCAGGTGCTCTAGCTAAGGCCATTCCTTCCTTCGTGATGATTGCTCTTGGACTCGTCACTTGCTCTCGCTTGCTAAATTCTTTTCTTGTATATTTTTTTCCATATTCAATTTGGTTGGTAGTGGACTTTGTCTCCGCCCAACTATTGTGTACTTGACAACTCAAAGTTGCTTTATATCAGTATTTATCTTTGTGGATGAGATTTAGTGTCTTAGCCTTCTACATTTACAGCTTATGTACATATACAAGTCGTATATTTACTCATATGTATACAGCTGGCATGATACATATCTAGTCTCAAGTATTTGGGACTGGAGCGTTACACCCAAGCATTGGTTGGCCTCCAGATCGCTCTTTTAAGGAGCTGACTAGAAGGACTTATGCATCGATCTTCCCAGTTTTGACTTCTTTTTGTCTTTTTGTCTCTCGGTTTGCGAGAGACAACTTTTGTGAACAAAGAAAGAAAACCCTTCCATTTTATAAATAATTTTTTTGGCTTCGTCTCTCTACTTGTCTTTCTGCTGTGAACTTTCTTGTACTAGAATAAGAATTTCCTCAGAGGTAGCATAATGTGATGGGATGGAGATAACTCCATTGGGGATATGGTGTTTACTCAGAGGTTATATAGACATGGTAAACACAAAAAATTTTTGGCGGTAGGACTTTCTTTACTCAGAGGTTATATGGACATGGCAAGGATAGACTCTACGGGTGTATAGAATGACTCAGAGGTAATATGGACGTGAATGGTTCTATAGATAATTATGACAACTACGGGGGTTGCCATGGAAGGAATGTCTACTCAGAGGTAATATGGATATGGTAGGCACAATCTTCGCTAGGGTGTAGAATAACAATTTAAAGGTAGTATGGACGTGAAATATTTTCTAAATAGTTTATGACAAAACAAGGTTGTCATAGAAGAGACAACTAATCAGAGGTAATATGGACGTCATAGACGCGAACTTCGTTTAGGGTGTAGAAAAATAATCTAGAGGTAGTGTGGACGTGAACTGTCTTGTCTACTGGGGGTGATCGTAGAAGGGATGAATTCTTTTAACGAAATTCAGGAACGCCCAAGGTGGTGTGGGCGCCTATGCTGGTTTGAACCTCAGACATAGTACTTCTTAAGGAACTTACCATTGATTGGCATCATTAGCAAGTCGTCATTTGGTTTGGCCAGTCAGTAGGCACCATTGGAGTAGACCGTCTCTATGACGAACGATCCTTCCCATTTGGGATCGAACTTTCCAGCTGTCTTGTGAGTCATCACCATCGGTCTTCAAACTGATAAGATGATATCGCCCACTTGGAATATTCTTTCTCGGACCTTTTTTTGAAGGCCCCAAAAATTCGAGCTTGGTAAAGCTCAATTCGTTGCTGAGCTAACAGACGTTTTTCATCCAACGCCTCTAACACTTGTAGTCGTCGGTGTTGATTATCTTCGTCGGTTAGGTGGTTGGTGATGGCTACCCGTAAAGAAGGGATCTGGATCTCCAGGGGAAGCACTGCCTCGCTTCCATAGAGAAGAGAGAATGGTATGTTGCCTGTAGGTGTTCGAACGGTTGTGCGGTAAGTGTAAAACCCTAAATTTAAGTATTTTATTTCATATATTTTAGTATTTAATAAATGAATTATTTTCTAATATTAATATTAGCAAGAAATGCTACAGTATAGATAACTATTAGGTTTAAATGCTCAAATTATTTATCAAAATATTTTAGAAATATTCTTATAAAATTTATAAAATTTTATATGAATTATTTAAATTTATTTTAGTGTTTATATGCATATATATGTATATATATATTTTTTATATATGCATGTATATATATATATATGCATATATATATATATATATATACATATATATATATATATATATATATATATATAAATGAAAAAAATTAATATCTCGCGAGATCCTGAAGGATCTCGCAAGAAAGCCAACAAAGCCAAACCCTCAAGGAACCAAGTCTCTCCCGACCCTTCATAACTAGCAGAACAACGAACCGACCCTAAAACCCTAACACAAATCAAAACCCAACCCTACGCCGCTCAACCTGGACGTGCCTCCCTACCTCGCGTCGCGGGTCAGGCCGTCGCCGGTCGAGCACAGCCGCGAAGGCAGCGCTATGTCTACACTGCAACAGTAGGCGCGCTCAAGACAGAGGGATGCTCTATTTTCGCTGCAACAAGGTACACCCTTAATAATTCAAATTCTCCTCATACACTAGGCCGATTTTAGATTCATAAATTTTTGTGGAGAGACTACATGATCCACTCAAAACTTATTCATAAAGATCGACTTAGTTTGCCCTAATAAAATCATGAAAATTCTTGAAACTTCAAGAAAAATCACGGGTAACAGTAGATCGAAACTGCTCTAGAACCCTAAAAGGGAAGTCGTTTCTGCGACGCTAGACCGACAAACCTAAAATTCTATCTGAAGGCAGACGTATACAACGTATAGGGCTACAAACCCTTTTTACAGAAGTCAATTTTATCGACTATGTGCTGAGAAATCGGTTCCCTAAAATTGATAAAAATACGTTTTCAAAACTGTAAACTTTAATAAATTTTTCCGATACGGCATGCGCCTCGACAAACCAGGCGACGTGATCGCAAACAATAGCATCAAAAGGCGCGTATGAATGTTGCGGACGTGTGAGAACTGACGGAACTCGATTTCGTTGCGTGTGCTCGACGAAATCAGTACGTATCCGTCAAGATACCCCGTATCGGCCACTTTACAAACTAGGCCATAACTTCGTGTACAGTCATCAGTTCAAGATAAAACTTATGCCAACAGGATCGTACCAATTTTCTGGTCCTGTGTGCCAAGTTTGGTCCGATTCTGAGAAGGTCGACTGGAACACCTTTTTGGTGGGCTTGCGACCCTCTCTAACGGGCAATTTTGTGCACGGCTCACCAGAATCCAAAATTGGACATACCATTGATTTCGCCTCGTCAAATCGGACCCATAGATATGTAGTTTGATGACTTTAGAACCGTAGATACTGGCACGCTTTTCGGTACAAAATGGGTCCAACGACAAATATTATTTTGACCAGAAATTATGATTTTGCCCCTGTGTACATAATTGGACTTTTGGACAAGCGATTCATGACATATCTTTTACACCAAGAACGTTCTTGATGTTTGTTTCAGCATCCGGAGTCGTTCGTGGATTGTGACTTCCTTTTGCTGACGCTTGTGACTGTTGGACTTGCCATTCTTGCACCACAGGCAAGATACCTTGCCACCATACTCTGTGATTTACTTTTACTTTATTTTAGTTATTTATATTCTATTTTATTATATGCTCTATGTTATTATACCACTGTGTGTCCAAGTCACCCTTGGGTGCAAGCGACTCTATCAGCCATTTTATTATTTTATTTCTACTCTTGCATTGGCTTAGTTCTAGTGACCACCCAATGTTGATGAGGTATTGGTATATCTCTTATGGCCTTGACACATGCTTTAACACATGTTGTGATTCACATGTAGGACACGTACTCACGTAGTCGGCTGGCCACCGATACGTATGAGACGTGCGACGGTTAGGAGTAATTGCCAATAGAATTGCAGGTTAGTAGACTTGGCAGTTGCTAAAGGTACATATGAGTCATGGATATGACCCTACTAGGCATTGGGTGGGGAGGACAGTTCCTTAACTTATGGGCCACGTATGCACTTTTCTACTCCTGATCCTGCTGGCCTTTGACATTCGATGGATGTTATGCTTTGAGGTCCCTAGTATCCCTTGAGGGACCATACCGAACCCCCTGTAGCCAGAGTGCCAATGCGTTGAAGGTTTGTTCTTAACTGTATATTCACTGTAGAATGGTTAGACACCCTATTGCATACACCTTTCCTTTTTTTTATTTTCATATCATAAGTTATATTCTTTATGTATCTTGTTACGTCCCTCTGAGGACCTGGTAATCTCTCCGGGTGTGTGTTCTTGTCTTCCTGTAGGTATTCTAGCCGAGGTCATGATCTTCTCTATTCTTTGAAGATGATTGCTCTTGGATCGTCCATGTCATTCTTTGTCAAATCATTTCTTTGTCAATGTATTTCTTCTTTAATTAGTTGGTAGTGGATTTGTCTCAACCCAGCTACATGTAAATGACAATTATTAATTATTTCTATAAAAGCTTGATTCTTTATTTTGTGGATAAAATTAGTTGTCATGGTGTTACTGTATTTTACAGCTTACGTATATTTATTATACGGCTGGCATGTCTACGTTCCTAGTCCTACGTATTTTGGGACTGGGGCATTACATGTTTTTATGGTGGCCCATGCAGGTCGAGTTAGCTATTTCGGTTACGTTACGGTACCGAACGGGCCTGCATATAGGATTAGAATCTAGGTGTCTCATCCACGTGCTTGATCTCCTCCTTAAATTCCAATTTAGAACTCTCGTCCGATTACCTTGATTTTCTTCTGCTTGATTCCTTTTCGCTTTAAATCTTATATTCTCCCATCGTGCTTGATAGAGAGGTTAGGAAGATGACTCATACTAGTTATACATGTTATATTGTTCAATCACCCTATCAGTTGACTCTTATAAGTTGGGTAGTTTGCCTCACGACCTATCACCCTGTGTTCTTATAATCCATTAATGAAGTATAACTGGGTGGCACTGAATATATGCTAGTGTAGAAAGATATGTTTACGTAGAACATAGAGTTTTAGTAGTCCATTGGTCAACCAAGACCTGATACAAGAGGCAATAGGACGACTGTATAAGTAGGAACACCGGACAAGACTTAGATTATTGTGAAACTAGAACTATTTATTACTGCTTTATTTATTATCTTATGTACTTTGCACTACCATGAATGATGTCGCTATTTATAGTCTAGTTTTGCAAGCTTATTATTTATCGAGCTTGTTCAGGACATATGTATATTGGGGATGCCCACTAACATATTGTCTAATCAGAATCAGTGTATTATGGTCTGATCAACCTTGGTGCAATTGGTTTGTTCTTCATATGATTATCCCATGTGGATTGAGGTATAGATGTCTTTAGGATCTCATCCATACTACCTTGACAACTCGCTCTGAATTACTTAATCGCCCTTGGAACCCGTATTCGCATTTGATTACCTTTTCCTTGAACTCCTTATGGTTTTTCGTCGTTACTTATTGCAGAAAACAAATGCTCGTGTTTGAGGGAAGATAGATACAAAATGTTTCCCTTGGTTCACCATACCACCTCTGGCTATGAAAGGCTATATATACACAAGTGTAGCAACCATCGGCCAAGCCATATGACTACAATCTTGCTTGAGTTACTTGTCCTCCCCTCGACCCTGAAACTAATATCTTGACCTTCTTGTCATTTGAACTTGAGAATGAGTAGGATTTACCCTTGGTCAAAATACTAACCTAGGAGACTATCTAATCTCAAGGAACCAATTATTGTGAGTCTCTATTTATTCATCTTGATTCTTGCTTAAACTAGCAACCCGTATACCCTAACCCAACCCTTACTAGACCAGCCCCCCACAGTTAGACAAGAGAGGAATAGACAAAAACAAGGACAAGCATTTACAATGACTGTGATAGACACCCATTCCAAGATTAGGGATTCAGCAGGTGTCATTCTAGGTATACAATTTTATTATTAAAGAAGTGACTAGTATTAGAACAACACGTTCACCAACTTAGCCAATATCTGTAGCTTAACACTCCATCATATTGATTTACTAGTTATTAACAAGCAATGTGTGAACACTACATTTGATACCATGAGAAATCTTATGACTATCGTATGGCAGGCTTAACATAAATTAGAATTTATAACTTAGCCGCTAGAGATCTTTCATGGGACGTTACCCCCATCGATAAACTCTTGTATGCTATGGAAGGATGAATCATTCTATTTATCGACTTGTGTATCACTCTCATTTATTAGAAATCGGGATAGATAAACTCTCGTATGCTATAGAAGGGTGAATCATTCTATTTATCGACTTGTGTATCACTCCCATTTATTAGAAATCGGGACACAATCCTCAAAATTTGATTCATATCACCATATCAGGTTATCGATCACATCGTGCCCTATTATTATCAAAGGTCAAGATACGATGTCGCGACTTAAATATTCCTAACCTCATTATTCCTAAAACCATGTCATAGTTTTTAGGGTGAATAGATTGTAAGCATTCTAGATTGTGGGATTCACTAAGCTTAAAAATTGATTAAAGTAAATTGGTTCTCATTAGGATGATAAAATAGTGACTCATGAACTCCCACTTTTTCATTTTAGATCATTTGGTGTCCCCGACCGTGACATTAATATTCGGAGCACGAGACCAGATGTTACCTTCTAACAAATTGCACATATAAGATTTAGATGAGTCTACCTTTATGTAGATATATCATGTCCCACTAAAACACATCCATTTGTACTCTATTTTTATGATACGACTTTCAGGTCAAAAAGGACTAGCTATAACCTTTATCGTAATACCGATGTATTTATCGACTTCAATTAGAGATCCAACCTCAACTCAATTCTTTTGAACCAATATATGGTTGTGATCTACTCGGATCCCACTACGCACATGTCACTATTGTCCCACTCAATAGAGTCTTCTTGTGCTATTTAAACACAAAAGTCACAGAAGGGGCATTTTTGGGCTTAAAGAACCTAGTTAACCAACCTGGCTGAAAATTTTGTCCGACTACTTGACTTGGAACCTATATAAGATTACCCTAACCTACTAAGAATGGCTCAGATTGATTTCATATCATCTCGTCCAGTTAATATAGATTAAAACCTATGATTCATTCAATCAAAGATCGATGTCCAATTAGGGGATCCATTAAGACCCGATTAAACCCATCCTTGTATATCGCCATATTTGGGCTATAAAAAACCAAACTTGATGAAATAAATCCTTACACCTATATGTAGACCCCATCTCTTGGTCCACTAATTCTCTTTCCATAAATTTTGTAACCATATCTCTTGTAGCCTATGTTATGAGATGAAGGGAATCATGCTTTACCAACTTGTTTTTGGTTATGCTTAACTAAGATCTTCCTACTTTCTTGATGAAACATGGTCAATACAAGGGCAATGTTAAATAAGTAATACCTAGGCTTCCCATAGAGCCCATGACTACCATCAGAAGTAACTCATATTCTCAACATCTTCTTGAAATTTGATCTTCTTAGAAGTCTTGTTACCGTCCTTTCTATGTTTAACCAATTTCTATAAGTTAGGTAGTACCTTGAACTTAGCATACCCTCTCTCTTAGATACAGGATGACATTTGTAATCGTTGTACCATCTGTTTGGAGGTTACGATGTGATCTTCATACTACATTTTATATTTCTTGCTCGTCCGTTTAGATATCCACAACGAAAGATAGAAACCTTGATTCTTCAAATTTCGTTCTATTATATAATCGTGTCCTAGTTTCAATTTCAAGAAAGAAATTTTCCTAGTGCATAGATTGCAAGGAAATATAGGGTTCTTGGAATTAGCAAGCAATTGGAAAATGATTGGTTCCAATTACACTAATAATTTAATGGTTCACAGTGTCGACTCATATCCGTATCATTTGATACCCTCGATCGTGATTTTGATAATTGAAGCACAACACTAGCCTTTTCTTTTCGATAAAGTTCACATTCACGAACTAGACTAGTCATGCTACTCACATGATATACATGTCCCACACAAACAAACCTTCCAGTGCTCCATTTAAAATACACCACGTGTATGACACATTGTTTCCTCAAAACAAACCATAGAGGCCCAAATTCGATCTATTCGGTTTTAGCCATGCAAATATCGACCCATTCCCTTAACTAAACTGAATACTTAAGATCTATGCAAGACGTAGCACACTTATGGTGTATGCCTTCCAACAAGCAAGCGCATGCCTCCTACACAACACCAAACATCAGCCCACACATATTAGTCGTTATGACTTAGAGTTTTCAAAACACATACCTAATCATATTCTATAGCATGGGTTCTTTAATTATCATAGATTCTCATCACTTGGCCATAAATTCTTCTTTTCTAAAGTTTTTCAAGCTCACTTTTTAGTTTCCCATGTTAGACGTAGAACAAATCCTTCTGAACCGACACACCTTAGTATATTCAAACAAGAGGTCGTTACCAGCTTGTCAGAAGCATGACCCCTAGGGTGACAATGTTTGATTGTAGTAAATTCCTTTTAGTAGTTGTTGACCAAGAATGCCATGACCATATCTAGGCTCATTTAAAATTTGTGAGTGCTAGCCGAAGTGTGTAATATCCACGTGCCTCTTCTTAAAAACTGTCCCTTCCAAAAATTTTGTAGTGATGCTAGCAAACTTCTATAAGTTGGGTAGGGCCTTGAACCAATAACACATCATCTTGTAGGATATGGATGACAGCATGGATTACTTTTACAACTCCCTCTCTCTTTACGAAAATCGAGTTACGATATGATATACCTGTCCTCCCTTACATTAAGCTCGTTAATTTTACATATTTATAGATTAAGATTATTTTAATTTTGAGGACGAAATTTGTATAAGTTGGGTAGGATATAAAATTCATAAATTTTAAGGATTTTATTTCATATATTTTACAATATTTTTTTTTACTTTTTAAATTTTTCTAGATTTTGTTAATTATCTTGGTATCAAGATAAAAGCTACAATATGTATATACACAGATGAACTTGTAACAAATTTATCTACAAAATGTATCAAAAAGGTATTTTTATTTTGTTGAAATTTAAGTAAATTTTATTCTATTTTTATAGGGTTTGATTAGCTATTAAAAATGTATAGTATTTAATAAATAAATTATTTACGAATATTAATATTAGCAAGAAATGCTACAATATAGATAGCTATTAGGTTTAAATGCTCAAATTATTTATCAAAATATTTTAGAAATATTCTTATAAAATTTATTAGATTTTATATGAATTACTTAAATTTATTTCAGTGTTTATATATATATATATATATATATATATATATATATATATATATATATATATATATATATATGTGTGTGTGTGTGTGTGTGTGTGTTTATATATATATATATATATATATATATATATATATATATATATATATATATATATATATATATATTTATGTGTATATATATATATTATATAATATAATATAATATAATAATATATAATATAATATAATATAATAATATAATATATAATAATATATATATATATATATATATATATTTTTTTTTTTTTATATATATATATTTTATATATATATATATATATATATATATATATATATATATATATATATATATATATATATATATATATATATATATATATATATATATAATATATATATATATATATATATATATATATATATATATATATATATATATATATATATATATATATATTATATATTATATATATATATATATATATATATATATATATATATATATATATATATTATATACACATAAATGGTAAAAAAAAATCAATATCTCGCGAGATCCTGAAGGAACTCGCGAGACAGCCAACAAAGCCAAACCTGCAAGGAACCAAGCCCCCCCGACCCTTCATAAACAGCAGAACAATGAACCAATCCTAAAACCCTAACACAAATCAAAACCCAACCCTACGTCGCTCAACCTGGACGTGCCTTCCTCCCTCGCATCGCGGGTCAGGCCACCGCCGACCGAGCATAGCCGCGGAGGCAACGCTGCAGCTGCGCAGCAACAGCAGGCGCGCAAAAGACAGAGGGATGCTCTATTCTCGCTGCCACAAGGCACCCCCTTATGAATTCAAATTCTCCTCATACACTAAGCCAATTTTAGATTTGTAAATTTTTATGGAGAGACTACTTGATCCTCTCGAAACTTATTTAGAAAGATCGACTTAGTTTGCCCCCAATAAATTCATAAAAATTCTTGAAACTTTAAGAAAAATCACGGGTAACAGTAGATCGAAACTTCTCTAGAACCATAAAAGGGAAGTGGTTTCTGCGATGATAGACCAACAACCCAAAAAATCTATCTGAAGGCTGACGTAGACAACATATAGGGCTGCAAACCCCTTTTTACATAAGTCAATTTTATCGACGATGTGTCGAGAAATAGGTTCCCTAAAATTGATAAAAATACGTTTTCAAAACTGTGAAACTTCAATAACTTTTTTCGATACGGCGTGCGCCCCGACAAACTGGGCGACGTGGTCACAAACCATAAGCATCAAAAGGCGCGTACGGATGTTGCGGACGTATGGGAACTGACGAAACTCGATTTTGTTGTGTGGGCGCGACAAAATCAGTACGTATCCGTCAAGATACCCCGTATCGGCCACTTTACAAACTAGGCCATAACTTCGTGTACAGTCGTCGGTTCAAGACGAAACATGTGCCAACAAGACCGTATCAATTTTTTGGTCCTGTGTGCCAAGTTTGGTCCAATTCTGAGAAGGTCGACTGGAACGTCCTTTTGGCGGGCTAATGACTCGCTTCAATGGGCAATTTTGTGTACGGCTCACCGGAATCCAAAATTGGACATATCATTAAGTTCGTCTTGTCAAATCGGACCCGTAGACATATAGTTTTACGACTTTAGTGACCATAGGTACTGGCATACTTTTCGGTACAAAACGAGTCCAACGATGGATATCATTTTGACCCAAAATTACGATTTTGCCCCTGTATCCCAAATTAGATTTTTGGACAGGCGATTCATGACATATCTTTTACACCAAGAACGTTCTTGATGTTTGTTTCAGCATCCGGAGCCGTTCGTGGATTATGACTTCCTTTTGCTAACGCTTGTGACTGTTGGACTTGCCATTCTCGTACCACAAGTAAGATACCTTGCCACCATACTCTGTGATTTACTTTTATTTTATTTTAGTTATTTATATTCAGTTTTAATATATGCTGCATGTTTTTATATCACTGTACGTCCAAGTCACACTTGGGTGCAAGCGACTCCATCGGTCGTTTTATTGTTTTATTGTTTTATTTCTACTCTTGCATTGGCTTAGTTCTAGTGACCACCCATTGTTAATGAGGTAATGGTATATCTCATATGGCCTTGGCACATGTTTTACCACATGTTGTGAGTCACATGTAGGACACGTACTCGCGTAGTCGGCTGGCCACCGATAGTATGAGACATGCGACGATTAGGAGTAATTGCCAATAGAATTGCATGTTAGTAAACTTGGCAGTTGCTAGAGGTACATATGAGTCATGGATGTGACCCTACTAGGCATTGCGTGGGGAGGAAAGTTCCTTAACGTATGGACCATGTATGCACTTCCCTACTCATGATCCTGCTGGCCTCTGACATTCGATGGATGTTATGCTTTGAGGTCCCTGGTATCCCTTGAGGGACCATACCGATCCCCCTGTAGCCGGAGTTCCCATACGTTAAAGGTTTGTTCTTAACTGCATATTCACTGTGGAACGGTTAGGAACCCTATTGCGTGCACCTTTCCTTTTTTTTTAATTTTTATATCAAAGATTATATAGCATATTTTTATGTATCTTGTTACATCCCTCTAAGGACCTGGTGATCTTTTCTGGTGTGTGTTCTTGTCTTCCTGTAGGTATTCTAGTTGAGGTCATGATCTTTTCTATTCCTTCGAAGATGATTGCTCTTGGATCGTCCATGTCACTCTTTGCCAAATCATTTCTTTGTCTACGTATTTCTTCTTTTATTAGTTGGTAGTAGATTTATCTCCGCCCAACTACATGTAAATTACAATTCTTACTTATTTCTATAAAAGCTTGATTCTTTATTTTGTGGATGAGATAATTAGTTGTCATGGTGTTACTGCATTTTACAGCTTACGTATATTTATTATACGGCAGGTATGTCTACGTTCCTAGTCCTACGTATTTTGGGACTGGGGCGTTACAGTAAACCCACAGACATTCTCCAAGCTTCTCATTCCAGTCGCGCTTATTAGAAGAAACGACTTTCTTAGATAATTTGACGATAGTCTTGTTGAATGCTTCGGCTAGCCCGTTTGCTGCAGGATTGTAGGCTGTTGATGCCACATTTTATATTCGATTTTTATCACATAATCGATGGAATGCGTGGCTCACGAACTGTGGACCATTGTCATGGATAATCCTTCTGGGCACTCCGAAGAGGTATATAACGTGATGTTTGACATACCTGATCACGTTCAAGGTTTTCACCTCGGCCAGAGGTACTGCTTCCGCCCACTTAGAAAAGTAGTCGGTGATATCCATTCCACATGCTTCAAATGTGTCATGACCCGCACCCTGAGTAGGAGAACGAGTACGTGGGTACGTCCAGCCTACGCCGCAGAATCGGTAGTAGAACGCTGTATAGGTCTACTAGAAAGTACAGCATCTAGACACAATATAAATGTACCTGTCATCTCCGCACGGAGGTATATAAATTCAACTCAATCACAAGACATATAGAAAAGATAGGCACGAATATCATATAGATATGATAGAAATAGAAGTACGAAAATAGAAGCAAAGTCACAATATAGAAGAGAGTCGAAAAACATAACACAAGTCCCAAAACACAAAAATAATATAAGTCTCAGAAACTAGCTGGATCGCAGTCCAGACAAACCTATCTTGCAGATCTAAACATGTGTTATATCATCTACGGGCTCCAGGGGTACTATCTCGTCAACATCTCCATCCTGACCATACCCATAAAAGGGAGAACAATCAGCCAACATGTCCTTTGTAAACATTAACGGTTATCCTGTCAGAAAAATAAGAAAGTACAAACCACCAACAACAGTTCTATAGTATTGACAAATGCTGTAAGAGACAATAATAATGGAATACAAGATGAACATATCAAGATGGAAATATAACTGGATATGCGAAGCAAAAAAACATGTCAGGGTATATCATGTAGGAAAGTAGAACTAAAATAGGAATCCATCTATCTGATGTAATAAATGTAAAATGTGCCTCGAGTATTATAAAATTATGTGATCGATATGGGTCAGGATCAGGCTGTTCCATATGACCGACTACAAGTGCGGGAACACGGTCGGCCAAAATGGAAAACAATAAAACAAGTAATAACATAGGTCAGGCTTTACCCTACATGAGTCGAGTGTAAAGCTATGAAACAAGTAGTAACAGAAATGCAGGAGGGTTATTGATCACATAACCTATAATAACTCATTATCCCAGAATAGTATACGAATCCGGACATAGCACGTCGTGACACGGGATCCCCTAAGAAGGTAGCTACTTCCTCTCAGAAATCGATGTCAATACAAGTACAAGAACAAGATCGAGCAAGTACCAGTATCCCAAGAAAAATCTAGGAATGACATCTCATGACAGGAATCCGATATATACTAGTCCGTGCACCATCGTGTCGAGAATCAAGTAAAACACTATAACTGAATCAGATACAAAAGATATCAAGACAAAGAACTACTATCGAAGAATGTACTCGCCTGCTGTCCTGAGATGTCAAGTAGGGTTGGTGCTCCGAGTGATCTCACAGACCTAAAGATGAGATATTGTATGTTAATTCGGGTTTAACAGAGTTAAGCATGAAATTCTATTGTATGATATGCAATCTAGGTCAATCTCAGTCCAACTAAGTCAAACTAGGTCACATCAAGTCAAACTAAGTCATACTAGGTCACAGGATGTCAAACCAAGTCAAAGTAGGTCAAACTAGGTCAAAGGTTGACTTATAGTTGACTTTTGGTCGACTGGTCAACTCTGGTCAATTCTAGGTCAACTCTAGGTCAAACTAGGCTAATGTTAACTAACAGTTAACTTTTGGTCAACTGGTCAAGTTCGGTCAAGTTCAAGTCATTTTATGGCCAAGTATTGACTGATAGTTGACTTTTGGTCAAAATAGTCAAACTTGGTCAACCGAGGTTAAAACTAGCCTAAGCATCCTATTCCTAACATTTATAAACCAAGACATCATATATATTGGTCAAAATGGTATCCCGATACCAATATCTTAGTTTAGGCCCATTACCTTAACATAAGTAATTTGCCTTAACTTCTAACCATCCTTACTAATATCAATCTACTCTTAAAATCTATAAAACTGAAATTAGAAATCTAAATAGGCTACTAGCATAAACACAAACACAAGGGGTGTCCTAATTGGGGATTTAACAAGTAGGACACAAGACAAAATCCTAACTTGCTATAGAGAGCTCCAAATGGCCTCAAACTTGAATCTAAAGAGGGTACATGCATGGGAGTGGATCCTACGGATTCAAAACTAACTAACATGCATATGAAATAAATTTAGAGGGTTGGTTTTACCTATTGGGAGTGAAATCCCAATGATACTCTCAAGGACACGGCTTCGATACGAAGATCCTTTCAAAATGGACACTCCTCCTTGCACTTTGCTCCAAATCTTTGCTAGCACCCTCCTTTGGTAGTATAAGAAGGTTGGATGGAAGGTTTGGTGGAGGGATGTAAGGATTTGGAGACCAAATCAAAGAGGGGAGCTCTCTAATTTGGGGAAGAACACTTTGTGAATAAAATGAGGCAAGTATGAATGAAAGAAATGAAAGGGAGGCTAACCTACCTATAGTGGCTGCCATGCTATGCCCTATTGGGCCTTGGAGGGAAAGCCCAATAATGCCTCAACTAGTCTCATTTGGTTAAATCTAAGTTTGGTTCAAGTTTGGATCAAAAGGGTTAAGTTTAAGCCTCTAATCTTAACCAATCTAATAAGTAGGATTAGTCTAAACTTACTAACTTAGTGGAGTTTGTGGGCCATGACTAACTAATCTTGGGGTCCCATCTAGAGTCTAAGCTACCCGGGTCTCTAACACAAGTCGGAACGAGATGAAAATCGAACACGACAAAACAAATCCCGTAAAATCAATATTAAAATTAAAAAATTCCTAAAATATAAAAATAAAAAAAAACCAAAATCACAATACATTAATTTAAATATTATTAAAATAATCTAAAATTCACCAATTAATCAAAATCCTAAATAATTCCAAAGTCACAAAAATGACCAAAATACCCTTAGCCTAAAAAGTGGTGATTAGCTAATCTAATCACATGGGTTAGGCCTCCATGGTCATAGTTAGTCTCTAGGCTAAGCAGCTCTAAGGTTACACTAGCAAAACATTAAATCACAATGCACCAATTAAATAGTTTTAAAATAAATAAAATTCAACAAAAATCATTAATATGAATTAAATTCTATTATTTAATAATCAATTTTACAAAAGTTGAAAATTACCCTCATTTTAGAAAAGTGGTGGTTACAAATCTACCCTCCTTTGAAAAATTTCGTCCTCAAAATTAAGATGGTCATACTCCTTCTAGGTTAATCCTCCAACAATCAAGGTCAAAAATCTATATCTAATAACATGCAAACATGGTCCTACTGGTCGTGATATCATAGTCTCGAACAGGGTAACTACGCTATCTAGCATATTACAAGCACTATCCTGACAGGCACTGATGGAATCACACAACAAGATAAAAGGAAGAACAGGAAAGACAGACATGCTAACCCATCACCAATAGCGTCGATCTCCTCGACCGGCAGCACAAAAGCCCTGTCCATCTGGTGTTGGGCATGGTGTTGCACCACGGGTGGCCTAACTCCCTCTATCTAATCCATGATACTCAAGTAGCATCCATACTAATATTCCACTCCATCATACTAGGGCACCATCTATATGGTATCTATTCTGCAATCTGATAATCATACCCGTCTATCCAGAACAATGTTACCAGGATCATCGTCACGCCACTAAGTACGACAGCGATAATCTATAGAGTCCGCAACTAAGGTACATACCTCTAGAATTATGGTACTTTAAAAATTTTGCATTAACGCATGCTTGGCTGTGAAAAGTTTAAATTCTCACACCCGAAAAATATATCCAAAGTCAGACCCTATCTCATCGCCAAACCAGCTAATATGGCTGTAGAAGACTCTAGATTCCATGTCTAAGGCAACCTAGCCCATAATATTATCTTGGTAGAAAATGAAGTCAACGATGAACACCAAGAATCAAATTCAAAAACGAACAACGAAAATAGAAAAAAAACTGTCAGAATCAAATTTCGGGATAGTTTATAATAAGATTCTGAAGGGTCATCCCTAGAATCTTCTTATGTAGTCCAAACTGTGATTGAGTAACCTCTCTGCTAAAGCCAATTCTTACATCCTAACAGCAGGCTCGTAGCAGCGCTCTAAGTCGAGCACCACTACGAAATCGTACTAGTTGCGACTCTGACCTGCATGGGCCACCACAAAAATGTGTCACGAACCGCACCCTGAGTAGGGGCAGGAGTACGTAGGTACGTCCAGCCTACGCCACAGAATCGACGGTAGAACGCTGTATATGTCTACTAGATAGTATAGCATCTAGACACAATATAAATGTACCTGACATCTCCGCACGGAGGTATATAAACTCAACTCAATCACAAGACATCTAGGAAAGATAGGCACGAATATCATATAGATATGATGGAAATAGAAGTACGAAAATAGAAGCAAAGTCACAACATAGAAGAGAGTCGAAAAACATAACAGAAGTCCCAAAACACAAAAATAATATAAGTCTCAAAAACTAGCTGGATAACAGTCTAGACAAACCTATATAGCAGATCTAAACAGGTGCTATATCATCTACGAGCTCCAGGGGTAATATCTCGTCAAAATCTCTATCCTGGCCATACCCGTAAAAGGTAGAGCAATCAGCCAACATGTCCTTTATAAACATCAACGGTTATCTTGTCAGAAACATGAGCAAGAACAAACCACCACCAACAGTTCTATAGTATTGACAAATGCTTTAAAAGACAATCATAATGGAATACAAGATGAATAAATCAAGATGGAAATATAACTGGATATGTAAAGCAAAAAATCATGTCAGGATGTATCATGCAGGAAAGTAGAACTAAAATAGAAATATATCTATCTGATGTAATAAATGTAAAATGTGTCTAGAGTATTATAGCATTATGTGATCGGTATGGGTCAGGATCAAGCTGTTCCATATGACCGGCTACAAGTACGGGAACTTGGCCCGGCCAAAATAGAAAGCTATGAAACAAGTAGTAACACAGGTCAGGCTTTACCCTAAACGAGTCGAGTGTAAAGCTATGAAACAAGTAGTAACAGAAATGCATGAGGGGTATTGATCACATGACCTATAATAACTCCCCATCCCCAAATAGTATACGGATTCGGACATAGCACGTCGTAACATGGGATTCCCTAAGAAGGTAGCTACTTTCTTTCAGAATTTGGTGTCAATACAAGTACAAGAACAAGGTCAAGTAAGTACCAATAACCCAAGAAAAATCTAAGAATGGCATCTCATGATAGGAGTTCGATATATAGTAGTCCGTGCACCATCGTGTCGAGAATCAAGTAAAACACTATAACTGAATCAGATACATACGATATCAAGAAAAAGAACTACTATCAGAGAATGTACTCGCATGTTGTCCTGAGCTGTCAAGTAGGGTCGATGCTCAGAGTGATCTCACATACCTAAAGATGAGATATTGTAAGTTAATTAGGGATTAACAGAGTTAAGCATGAAATACTACTGTATGATATGCAAACTAGGTCAATCTTAGTCCAACTAAGTCAAACTAGGTCACATCAAGTCAAACTAAGTCATACTAGGTCACAGGAAGTCAAACCAAGTCAAAGTAGGTCAAACTAGGTCAAAGGTTGACTTACAGTTGACTTTTGGTCGACTAGTCACCTCTAGTCAACTCTAGGTCAAACTAGGCTAATGTTGACTAACAGTTGACTTTTGGTCAACTGGTCAACTCCGGTCACGTTTGGTCAAGTTCTAGTCATTTTTAGGCCAAGTGTTGACTGATAGTTGACTTTTAGTCAAAATAGTCAAACTTGGTCAACGACCTAGCCTAAGCATCATATTCCTAACATTTACCAACCAAGACATCCTATATCTTGATCAAAATGGTATCCCGATACCAATATCTTAGTTTAGGCCCATTACCTTAACATAGGTAATTTACCTTAACTTCTAACCATCCTTACTAACATTGACCTACTCTCTAACATCTATAAAACTTAAAGTAAAAATCTAAATAGGCTACTAGCATAAACACAAACACAAGGGGTGTGTTAATATGAATTAACAAGTAGGACACAGGACAAAATCCTAACTTGCTATAGAGTGCTCTAAATGGCCTCAAATTTGAATCTAAAGAGGGTACATGCATGGGGGTGGATCCTACGGATTCAAAACTAACTAATATGCATATGAAATCAATTTAGAGGGTTGGTTTTACCTATAGGAAGTGAAATCCCAATGATACTCTCAAGGACACGGCTCCGATACGAAGATCCTTCCAAAATGGATACTCCTCCTTGCACTTTTGCTCCAAATCTTTGCTAGCACCCTCCCCTAGTAGTATGAGAAGGTTGGATGGAAGGTTTGGTGGAGGGATGTAAGGATTTGGAGATCAAATCAAAGAGGGAAGCTCTCTAATTTGGGAAAGAACACTTTGTGAATAAAATGAGGCAAGTGTGAATGAAAGAAATAAAAGGGAGGCTAACCTACCTATAGTGGCTGCCATTCTATGCCCTATTAGGCCTTAGGGGAAAATCCATAAAGGCCTCAACTAGTCTCATTTGGTTAAATCTATGTTTGGTTCAAGTTTGGGATCAAAAGGGTTAAGTTTAAGCCTCTAATCTTAACCAATCTAACAAGTCAGATTAGTCTAAACTTACTAACTTAATTAGTGGGGTTTGTGGGCCTTGACTAACCAATCTTGGGGTCCCGCCTAGAGTCTAAGCGACCCGGGTCTCTAACACAAGTCAGAACGAGATGAAAATCGAACCCGACTAAACAAATCCCATAAAATCAATATTAAAATATAAAAATTCCTAAAATATAAAAATATAAAAAATAACCAAAATCACAATCATTAATTTAAATATTATTAAAATAATATAAAATTTACCAATTATTCAAAGTCCTAAATAATTCAAAAGTCACAAAAATGGCCAAAATACCCTTAGCCTAAAATGTGGTAATTAACTAATCTAATCACATGGGTTAGGCCTCTCTGGTCATAGTTAGTCTCTAGGCTAAGCAGCTCTAAGGTTACACTAGCAAAACATTAAAATCATAATACACCAATTATGTAGTTTTAAAATAATTAAAATTCACCAAAAATTATTAACGTGAATTAAATTCTATTATTTAATAATCAATTTTACAAAAGTTGAAAATTACCCTCATTTTAGAAAAGTGGTGGTTACAAATCTACCCTCCTTAGAAAAATTTTGTCCTTAAAATTAAGATGGTTATACTCCTTCTAGGTTAATCCCTCAACAATCAAGGTCAAAAATCTATATCTAATAACATGCAAACATAGTCCTACTGGTCGTGATATCATAGTCTCGAACAGGGTAACTACGCTATCTAGCATATTAGAAGCAATATCCTGACATGTACTAATAGAATCACACAACAAGATGAAAAGAAGAACAGGAAAGACAGACCTGCTAACCCATCACCCATAGCGTCGGTCTCCTCGAGCGGCAGCACAAAAGCCCTGCCCATTTGGTATTGGGCATGGTGCTACTCCATGGGTGGCCTAACTCCCTCTATATAATCTATCATACTCAAGAAACATCCACACTAATATTCTACTCCATCGTACTAGGGCACCATCTCTATGGTATCTATTCTGCAATCTGATAATCATACCCGTCTATCCAGAACAATGTTACCAGGATCCTCGTTATGCCACTAAGTACTGCAGCGATAATCCATAGAGTCCGCAACTAAGGTACATACCTCTAGAATCATGGTACTTTAAAATTTTCGCATTACCGCATGCTTGGTTATACAAATTTTAAATTGTCACACCTAAAAAATATATCCAAAGTCAGATCCTATCTCATCGCCAAACAAGCTAATATGGCTGTAGAAGACTCTAGATTCCATGACTAAGGCAACCTAGCCCACAATGTTATCTTGGTGGAAAATGAAGTCAACGATGAACACCAAGAATCAAATTCAATAACGAACAGGGAAAATAGACAAAAACTGTCAGAATTGAATTTTGGGATAGTTTATAATGATATTCTCGAGGGACATCCCAGGATTCTTCTCATATTGTCCTAACTGTGATTGAGTAACCTCTCTGCAAAAGCCTATTCCTACATCCTAACAGCAGGCTCGTAGCAACGCTCTAAGTCAAGTACCACTACGAAATCGTACTAGTTGCGACTCTGACCTTCATGGGCCACCACAAAAATATGTCACGACCCACACCCTTAGTAGGGGCACGAGTACGTGGGTACGTCCAGCCTATGCCACAGAATCGGCGGTAGAACGCTGTATCGGTCTACTATAAAGTATAGCATCTAGACACAATATAAATGTACCAGTCATCTCCGTACAGAGGTATATAAACTCAACTCAATCACAAGACATCTAGGAAAGATAGGCACGAATATCATATAGATATGATTGAAATAGAAGTACGAAAATAGAAGCGAAGTCACAACATAAAAGGGAGTCAAAAAACATAACACAAGTCCCAAAACACAAATATAATATAAGTCTCAGAAACTAACTGAATCACAGTCAAGACAAACCTATCTAGCAGATCTAAACAGGTGCTATATCATCCACGGGCTCCAGGGGTAATATCTCGTCAAAATCTCCATCCTGGCCATACCCATAAAAGATAGAGCAATCAGCCAACATGTCCCCTGTAAACATTAACGGTTATCCTGTCAGAAAAATGAGAAAGTACAAACTACCAACAACAGTTCTATAGTATTGACAAATGCTGTAAGAGACAATCACAATGGAATACAAGATGAACATAATAAGATGGAAATATAACCCGATATGTAAAGCAGAAAATCATGTCAGGGTGTATCATGTCGGAAAGTAGAACTGAAATAGGAATCTATCTATCTGATGTAATAAATATAAAATATGCCTCGAGTATTATAGCCTTATGTGATCGATATGGGTCAGGATCAGGCTGTTCCATATGACCGGATACAAGTACGAGAACTCGGCCCGGCCAAAATAGAAAGCTATAAAAAAGTAGTAACCCAGGTCAGGCTTTACCCTACGTGAGTCGAGGGTAAAGCTATGAAACAAGTAGTAACAGAAATACAGGAGGGGTATTGATCACATAACCTATAATAACTCTCCATCCCCGAATATTATACAGATCCGGACATAGCACGTCGTGACACAGGATTCCCTAAGAAGGTAGCTACTCCCTCTCAGGAATCGGTGTCAATACAAGTACAAGAACAAGATCGAGCAAGTACCAGTATCCCAAAAAAAATCTAGGAATGACATCTCATGACAGAAATTCGATATATAATAGTCCGTGCACCATCGTGTCGAGAATCAAGTAAAATACTATAATTGAATCGGATACAGTAGATATCAAGACAAAGAACTACTATCAGAGAATATACTAGCCTGATGTCCTGAGGTGTCAAGTAGGGTCGATGCTTAGAGTGATCTCACAGACATAAAGATGAGATATTATGAGTTAATTAGTGTTTAACAGAGTTAAGCATGAAATTCTATTGTATGATATGAAATCTAGGTCAATCTCAGTCCAACTAAGTCAAACTAGGCACATCAAGTCAAACTAAGTCATACTAGGTCACAGGAAGTCAAACCAAGTCAAAGTAGGTCAAACTAGGTCAAAGGTTGACTTACAATTAACTTTTGGTCAACTGGTCAACTCTGGTCAACTCTAGGTCTTCTCTAGGTCAAACTAGGCTAATGTTGACTAACAGTTGACTTTTGGTCAACTGGTCAACTCCGATCAAGTTCGGTCAAGTTCTAGTCATTTCTAGGCCAAGTGTTGACTGATAGTTAACTTTTGGTCAAAACAGTCAAACTTGGTCAACCGAGGTCAAAACTGGCCTAAGCATCCTATTTCTAACATTTATCAACCCAGACACCCTATATCTTGGTCAAAATGGTATTCCGATACCAATATCTTAGTTTAGGTCCATTACCTTAACATAGGTAATTTACCTTAACTTCTAACCATCCTTACTAACATCAATCTACTTTCTAAATCTATAAAATTGAAATTAGAAATCTAAATAGGCTACTAGCATAAACACGAACACAAAGGGTGTCCTAATTAGAGATTTAACAAGTAGGACACAAGACAAAATCCTAACTTGCTATAGAGAGCTCCAAATGGCCTCAAATTTGCATCTAAAGAGGGTACATGCATGGGAGTGGATCCTACAGATTCAAAACTAACTAACATGCATATGAAATCAATTTAGAGGGTTGGTTTTACCTATTGGGAGTGAAATCCCAATGATACTCTCAAGGACACGGCTCCGATACGAAGATCCTTTCAAAATGGACACTCCTCCTTGCACTTTGCTCCAAATCTTTGCTAGCACCCTCCCTTGGTAGTATGTGAAGGTTGGATGGAAGGTTTGGTGGAGGGATGTAAGGATTTGGAGATCAAATCAAAGAGGGAAGCTCTCTAATTTGGGAAAGAACACTTTGTGAATAAAAGGAGGCAAGTATGAATGAAAGAAATAAAAGAGAGGCTAACCTACCTATAGTGGCTACCATGCTATGCCCTGTTGGGACTTGGGGGAAAGCCCATTAAGGTTTCAACTAGTCTTATTTGGTTAAATCTAAGTTTGGTTCAAGTTTGGGATCAAAAGTGTTAAGTTTATGCCTCTAATCTTAACCAATCTAACAAGTTGGATTAGTTTAAACTTACTAACTTAATTAGTGGAGTTTGTGGGCCATGACTAACTAATCTTGGGGTCCCGTCTAGAGTCTAAGCTAACCGGGTCTCTAACCCAAGTCGGAACGATATGAAAATCGAACCCGACTAAAGAAATCCTGTAAAATTAAAATTAAAGTTTCCTAAAATATTATAATATAAAAAATGATGAAAATTATAATACATCAATTTAAATATTATTAAAATAATAAAAAATTTACCAATTAATCAAAATTCTAAATAATTCAAAAGTCACAAAAATGACCAAAATATCCTTAGCCTAAAAAGTGGCAATTAGCTAATCTAATCATGTGGGTTTGGCCTCCATGGTCATGGTTAGTCTCTAGGCTAAGCAGCTCTAAGGTTACACTAGCAAAACATCAAAATCATAATACACCAATTAAATAGGTTTAAAATAATTAAAATTCGCCAAAAATCGTTAACATGAATTAAATTTTATTATTTAATAATCAATCTTACAAAAGTTTAAAATTACCCTTATTTTAAAAAGTGGTGGTTACAAATCTACCCTCCTTAGAAAAATTTTGTCCTCGAAATTAAGATGGTCATACTCCTTCTAGGTTAAACCCCCAACAATCATGGTAAAAAATCTATATCTAATATTAATAACATGCAAAAATGGTCCTACCGGTCGTGATATCATAGTCTCGAATAGGGTAACTACACTATCTAGCATATTACAAGCAATATCCTGACAGGTACAAATGGAATCATACAACTGTAGAAGCATGGAAAATATCAGAATAATGGTCCATGCGGCTCCGGGGAAGAAGCCCATGCGGCTCATACAGGAGCTGTCTTATGCGGTTCAAAGAGGACTCTCAGTCTCATGCGGCTCGGGAGTGTATGCGGTTCAGCAGGAATATGCGGCTCGATCGACGCCACGTGTCCCCTTGTGATCCTTTCCTACAGCTGGCCATTTGAGTAGTGGCCTCATTTAATGCTCTGACACGACTTGCCGACTGTGACGGCTCTGGCATAAAGTATCAATATGGCTCAGCCATAATGACAGACTCTTCGGGAAAAGAAGAAAATCTCTGACCCCATTCGTCAGAAGTCCTAGGTTGCCACGTGGCAAGTCTCATGCGGCTTAAATGGAGAACAGCTTCATGCGGCTCATTGAGAAGTCATCCCATACGACCGGCAGAAATCAGCCATATGCGGCCCGCTGAGAACCCAGTCCCTGCGGCTCAATACAACGATAGCTTATGCGGCTCGTAGAGATTATGCATATGCGGTTCATTGAGAGTTCATCCCCTGCGGCTCAATAAAGCGTTGTCTTATGCGGCTCACGAAGATTATCTTCCTGCGGTTCAAGTCTTGTCTATCCCATGCGGCTCTGGCAGGACCCACAATTGAAACACGTGGCACCGGATCAATCAAAGATTTAACCGAATCTCAACAAATATATTTGACATCATCATCGTAATTATTGAGATCAAGGCATATCATTTATTATCAAGCCAAAGGGACACGTGGCGAGCAATCGGACATTGGTATAATCAATCATGAAGATTTAAAGCAGTTAACATTAACTGCTCACAAGATTCGGTGCTATCCGCATTAATGGCCTAGATTCATTGTAATCAGGATCAAGGGTTCAGATAGATTGAAGGAGCGCCGACATTCCAAACGAATGATCATTAGCAAACCCTAATGTTCATACCCCACTCTTATAAATAGCCAGCATCATTTCTTTGCAGAACCCCCGGCAACAAAAAGAATAAAAAAGAGAGAGAGAGAGATATACAGAGAGAGTTCCCCCCTTTTCGATAACCACAGAGAGAGAGAAGCCAGGAGAGCCACACGAGGAGAGCAAGAAGAGCACTTCTTCGTCCACGCCAAGCAGATCTTCCACGAGCCAAGGCTGCATACCGATCGTCCAAGGAGTATGGCAGAGCGGCCGTCGCTTTCCCGAGCATCTATCGTCACCCCCCAGAATCAAAAATAAACAATTGTACTTAGACTGCTGTACCTAGGTTTTCGTCCCTAGGCTTTCTTTGTACAAGCGAGTCTGTAACGTGAAGTAAAAGTCCGGTTCTCCGATAATTGTTTTGTTCTTTTATATTTTATGGCAGACACGATGGCGACTCTGCTGGGGACTAACTTCTCCACGGCTGAGGAGTTGGTGACGCAATCGGATGCAGCCAAACTTGGCTCCATACAACAGAAGATGGTCGTCCGCTTCGACCAACAGGCGTTCGAAGAGATGCTCTCTGAAGGCAGTGCTGGCCCGGTCCAGAAGCGCACCCGTACCGCGAAGGCTCGCAAAGGGTGGAGGCCAAAATCATTTGCTCCTCCTCAAGCCCTCGATGGGATACCCTCTGTTGCTCAAGACGACGAGAAGGACTCTCCTGCGGCCCCACTTCAGACCGTAGACAACTCTGCTGTCCCCAAGTCCGGCAGAAGAAAACACTATGATGCTGGACTTGCAGGGGCAAAGAGGAACTCTGCGCGATCCGAGCCGCAGAAGGGTATTAGCCGCAGGGAGAAAGCCCATACGGCTACATCCACCAACCGCATGAAGAAAACTCATGTAGCCACATCTGTCAGCCGCATAACTTATACGACTACAGTTGCCAACCGCATGGATGAGACTCATGCGGCTATCAAAGTCAATCGTTTGCAGAAAACCCATGCGGCCACAGATGCCAACCGCATGCGGCCAGCCTGCACGGTCGTGACTCCTAGCCGCACAAGAACTCATCCGACGGCAGAAGACAACCGCATGCAGACAGCCTACACGGTTTCCAATCCCAGCCGCATAGCATCCGCTCCATGCTCCTCTCGATCAGTTTTCGACCGTCTCTCGTACGGTCCGAACCCTGATAATTCTTTGGATGATAAGCCAGACTCTGTGGTATTCAACTTGGACTCTTCTTATTATGCACCCACGAGTGCTAAGAAGAAGAAGTCTAGGGCAGCGCGGGCTCATCAAGCCCAGACAGCTGCCCCAACCTCCGACTATCGGGGCGCCCCGCTGATTATCATACGGGCCTCTGATGGGAAGTTGTATAGGACCGCTCGAGTCCAGTCCCTAGCGGCAAATGGACAAAGTGGTTCATCTGACCTGCGTGAGGCTATCCTCCACAAACACAAGGAAAGAGAAGGGGCCTCGGCTTGCAAAGAGCCCTCACATGGACGTCACTGCACCCAGATCATCGTCAACTGCTGCTGCAACAACACGGCAGTGACGGAGGACCGGCCGTCCGTCTTCCAAAGATTACAGCATCCGAGCTCGGAGGATGAGGCACCTCCTGTTGTCTCCTGCAATTCCGCACAGAAAGTCCCCGCCGAGGGGAGAGGGAAGAAGACAAGCATCTCTAGTCCGAAAATATCAACTACTACAGCTAAGAAATTTTCGGCTAAACGGTTGCCCTCCACCGGAGTATACCAACACACCCGTTCGAAGACAAAATCTGCTGCAATGGGAGATTCATCGTCTGCACCGCTGAGGGTCGAGGGAGCTGGGGGTAGCACTCCTCCGAATATCCACGACAATCCAATGTTTCAGGGAGAGGAGCCCGGGGAAACAACCCTCATGTCAGGTGCAACAAATACTGATGTCCCCGAGGACATCCATGACTCTCAAGACGAAACAAGCTCCGAGGCTGGGGGTACTGTTCCCTCCGAGTCCGAACCCGAAGAAAACATTCCCATCTATCCCGATGATTTCTCAATGCATGGGTACGATTCGGAGGGCACATCCTCCACTGTTCCTTCCGTCACTCCTCATGTAAGGACGGTATTCATGACGGACAACAATCAAAGTAGTTCCAGTGATCGCCAACACATCAACACTTTGGAGGCCATACTGTACGCCTTGGTCAAGTCTGTAGACGAGATCAAAACGGCTCTTCCTACTTCGCAGGGGGTGACCCCTGGCCAAACAAGCGCGGGTCCCGCAAACAATATAGATTCAAATTCAGCGGCACTGAACCCGGGCAATAATCCTCCCGAAGTAGCGGCTCCTACTGCGACAAATGAGACCCGAGAAGTAAGGAGAGAAGTTCAAGAGCTCCGAGCCATGTTCTACGCCCGAGAAAACTCTCAAGACTTCAGAATAAGGCAACCATATCCTGCTGAATGGAGGGATGTTCCATTCCCACCAAGATATAAGCCGTTCAATATCAACCCCTATGATGGCAAGACCTCAGTAAGTTGGTACATCACTTACTTCGAGGTCACCACTGACCATCTGCCTCATGATGACGCTATCCTCATGCGGTTATTCATCGGGGCATTGGAAGGAGTCGTCTTCGACTGGTACCGCAACCTGCCGGAAAATTGCATCCACTCCTTCGCTGGCTTCAAACGCTTGTTCTTGGAGAGGTTCTACGAGGTAGGCCAGGACGTCACAATGTCCACCCTCATGGACGTCGTCCAAGGAGAGAAAGAGCTGACGAGGAATTACATCGAGCGATTTCGTCAAACCGTAATGAAGTTACCATCCGGCAATCCGGATTCTTCCTTGATTGAAATCTGCCAAAAGAGACTGCTCCCAACAATTAGTCTCTGGATGGGCGAAAGTTAATTCAAGGACTGGAAGGCTTTTATCATCAGTGCTACAAGTGCCGAGGAACGATTAAGGAAGGCTCGTCAACTGGGGTTGCATATCTCGGATGGAGAGAACAAGGGCAAGCGTCCCAGCACCAATACCGACAATGGGGGTAGCCCCTCCAACAATCGGGACAACAGAGGCAAACAGGCTATGGTGGCCGACGCGGCCCAGATGCCCGAGTCACAACCAGCAGACAAACAATGGCCTCAGATCACTTACTCTTTCGAAGACGGCCACGTCAAGCCTATCTTGGACATGCTCATACAAGGAGATAGAATCCAGCTCCCTCCACCAAGACGGGAGCTTCGGCCGGCTGACTTGGTGAACCCAAAGTTCTGCCATTACCACCGCTACGTCCACCATGCTACACACGACTGCTACCAACTGAAAAGGTACATCCAAAACCTTATCGATTCGAATGCTCTAGCCATCGATTTCGAGGAGGTAACCGTAGCAGCCAACATGGTGTCCGTACAATTCGGCAGCTTCCCTCCAACAGAGACTCAAGACGGTGTTATACCCATCCCTCTGGCAATAATGGAAATTGCTAATCTTCCGCCCGCTCGAGACCAAGCTGCCGGTCTAGTACCTTTCACTACATCGCGAGAAGAAATTATGTGGGTCCATCCGGACCTGGTTCACGAGGTGACCCAGTCCACAACGCCTCCCATTCACAAGAAGAGAAGTGGAAAAGTCAGATCATGCCGCACCGCTTCGGCAGATGAAAAAGAGGTCACGGCCGTTGTTACTCGATCTGGAGCACAATCTCAGCCCGTGGCTGAAAACTCAACTGATAATCATCCGCCCACTACCACTGATGCTCCGGGACCGGCTCAGCCTTCGACGACCGACAAGCCTAGGCCGAAGGAGACTCGCTTCGACAAATCCCTCCGAAAGGAGACACCTCAGGGGCTGGAGAGGCCCTACAACTTTGACATCCTAGCACAATTGGCCAATACACCGGCCAAATTGTCCTTATATGAACTCCTAAGGCTCTCAAAGGATGTCCGCGCGGCCTTGAGCGATGCACTCCAAAATGTCGGCGCATACTTAGCTCAGGCCAACTTTACGGAAGACAATCAGCCCGCAAATCTCCAAGACAGCGTGTGTACGGGAGCGATGCCCAATATCGTCTTCACTCTGCAGGATATGCTCATCAAAACCAACCTGCACGATCGCCCACTATACTACACGGGATACATCAGCGACATGAAGGTGGATCGGATGCACATTGACCCTGGCTCTTCCATAAGCATCATCCCGAAGGGTCTGCTACATCATCTCCGCATCCCAATGCATCGCCTAACGCCTACAAGCACCGCCATCAGCGGTTTCAATTCGGGCAGGAGCTACCCTATTAGAAAGATTCGTCTGAAGTGTCAAATTGGCGACCTCCAATCCGAAGTCACCTGCTACGTCATAGATGCAGACACTTCATACAACATCCTTTTGGGGCGCCCTTGGATACACGATTATATGATCGTGCCTTCCACGCTACACCAGTGCTTCAAATACGTCGACAAGTACGGCTTCGTGAAGACAGAATTTGCTGATATCGATCCCTTCAAAGGGGTCGAATCTTACTACTCGGACTCCTGCTTATACGAAAAGTCGAAGAGGCACCTTGATGAAGGAGACGCACAAACTCATACCGAAATAGCCACGGGATCAGAAGGACCCCTGACGATCCACCTCCAAGCTCGCAAACCGGGCAAGTCTGCACCCCTTACCTCCACTCTGCGGAAGGACGCAATCAGCCTCTCAGCGCAGGAGGAGCAAATGATAATCCGGCTGCCAAGGTCCGGCCAAGTGCCGAGACCCACAACTGAGCCACTGACAATCAGGCTACCAAGAGTCAGCCAACCACAAGCAGGAAAGCTCAACCCTTCGGATAGGCCCATGACGATACGCCTTCCCAGGAAGGGTCGTCACCCCGATACGAGGTCTGACACTTCTAGTGAACCAGCCACTCCTCGCCCCACATCAAATGCCAAACTGGGGGTCGCTAGTCTGCCAACAACTCCACGCTCTGCTCCATCAACCGAACCACTGACAATCAAGCTTCCTAGGTCGTCCTCTCAGTCTTCGTTCACACAGGGGGTAGCCGAAGAGGAACCGGAGCTAGCCAAGTATGTGGCTGCCTACACTGATGTCCCCTCCGCTGATGATGTAATCCCCCTAGAAACGATACTTTACTTCATCAATAAAGGGTTATCTTTGAAATACACCGAACTCAATAAGCTATGTACAATATATGCTATGGAACACGGTATAGGCGCTCACCTACACACACAGGTGACAAATGTGTACACCGCGATCCAGCTTACTCCAGTAGAAGACGCTTACCGAATATTCGAGGGAGGAGACCATCCGATCATCTTCGCCGGACGAACAAACCGCATTCCCTCACCATAGAAGAAGTCGACCTCGGGTCAGATGCTGGGAGACTGCCTCTGTATCTCTATAGCCCTCAATCCAAATATCTCATGCAGAAACAGGGGTATGATCTAGAGACGACGCCAGGATTGAACTACGTCACTGGGCGACGATTACCTTTGAAGTCGCCAGCCCCGGCGGGCAAACCATGGAACTACTATAACAAAACTCGATGCGGGCTAGGGTATGTAACACCTACTACGACCCCTGAAAGTTTAGACGAAGAATGCGACTGGCAGTCACATTCAACCGGATCACCAACTTCCGACTCAGATACCAGCATCGAAGATGTATTCAGACAAGTCATGTCAGTCAACATGGCATTCGTCGACGCTTACGAGGAAGACGAAGACATCCAGAAATCCTCGAGCTTGAGCCCTGGGCCCAACAATTGGACACACAATGGAAAAAGCGGTTCGAACTGAGAGAACCTCATACTGAAGATGAGGTCATACAAGTAGATCTCGGCAGCGAATCTTCTTCAAAACCGATTTTATCAGTAAAAGCCTAACTGAGGAAGAACGGGAGTCGTTGTTAGAACTTGTCAGAGAGTATATTGATGTGTTCGCCTGGAGCTATGAAGACATGCCAGGGTTAAATCCTGACATCGCTCTCCACAAACTCAACATACGGCCGGATGCAAATCCAGTCAAGCAGCAACAGCGACGCTTCCGCCCAGGCATCATGGACGCGATCGAAGCCGAGGTCAACAAACTGATAGCCAGTGGCTTCATTCGCGAAGGGCAATATCCAGACTGGGTCACCAACATAGTACCCGTCCTCAAGAAGAATGGGAAGATTCGAATCTGCATCGACTTCCGCAACCTGAACGAGGCATGCCCCAAAGACGAATTCCCCCTTCCTATCACAGACATCATGATCGACAATACTTGCGGCTTCGAACGCATGTCATTCATGGATGGCTTCTCGGGGTACAACCAAATCAAAATATCCCTGACGACGAAAAGCATACATCATTCCGAACACTGATCGGCACGTACTGCTACACAGTCATGCCTTTCGATTTAAAGAATGCTGGCGCCACATATCAAAGAGCCATAGCATCATCTTTAGAGACCACTTACGCAAGACGGTGGAGTGCTACATTGACGATATAGCCGTTAAAAGCCGTAGCAAGGGAGACCATCTGCAGGATCTAAAGACGGTATTCGATCTAATGCGAACGCACAATTTGAAGATGAACCCTACGAAGTCCTTTCTAGGCGTATCCAGCGAGAAGTTCTTAGGCTTCATCATCACTGCCAAGGGTATCCATGTAGATCCCGAGAAAACAAAGGCGATCATGGAGATGGCTCCCCCGAGAAATCTCCGCGAACTTAGAGGCCTCCAAGGAAGGCTAGCTTACATCAGAAGGTTCATTTCCAACCTCTTCGGGCGATGCCGACCATTCACGCACCTCATGAAGAAAGGAGTCTCATTCGTATAGGACGAGGAATGCCAGCGTGCTTTCGACAGCATCAAAGAATATTTGTCAAATCCTCCGGTCTTAGTAGCCCCAGTCCCTGGAAAACCATTCCTGCTCTATGTACGGGCAATAGAACACTCCCTTGGTGCTTTGTTGGCACAAAACAATGATGCAGGCCATGAGCAAGCGATATATTACCTCAGTCGAATGATGATTAGGCCGGAACACCGATACACCGCTGTGAAGAAGGAATACCTCGCCCTGGTGTTCGCCATTCAAAAGACGCGGCACTACGTCACAGGGCAAACCATACATGTGATCTCACGAGTCAACCCTCTCAGAGTCCTCATGACTAAACCAGGGGCACTCAGCTCTCGCCTCGCTACATAGGAAAAATTGCTGTCCCCCTATCATATGATCTTCGTCCCGCAGAAGGCTGTCAAGGGTCAAGCCCTGGCAGACTTCTTAGCAGCCCACCCAGGATCGGAGTCATCCAGAATATATGACGAGATCCCAGATGAGGTTGCCGATTCGAATACAGCCACCCACGATAACATATGGCGGATGTTCTTCGATGGTGCTTCAAGAACCGGACCCAAGGGAAACATCGTCGTTGGGGTCGGAGTGGTATTGATTTCTCCTACTGGGCTGGTGATCAATCGCGCCTACTCCCTCAAAGAACCCTGCTCTAACAATGTGGCCGAGTATAACGCTCTGGTCATTGGTCTCCAACTGGCAAGAGAGCTGGGGTTAGAATGCCTTGAAGCGCACGGCGACTCCCAACTAATCGTCAATCAGATCCGGGGCTCATACGAGGTCCGCCACGAAGACATGATCCCCTATCACCAAAGAGCGATTGACATTATCTCATCGTTCGAGGGGTTCTTCATCGAACACGTTCCCAGACTCCGAAATATTGAAGCCGATGCCCTAGCTGGTCTTGCCGCTTCCCTTGCAGTTCCGAATTATGATCGCCAATCAGTGGATGTAATAGGCCACGAACTGGTCTGTCCCAAGAATAATGTGCAATTCATGGCGAGTTATTCTGCCTAGACGATCGATGATGCCCCAGATTGGAGACAACCATTCATCGACTTCGTCGTCTACGACATCCTGCCCGAGAACCCAAAGGAAGCCACCTCCATCAGACGGCGTTCTCTCAGATTCTTCTACGATACAGAGACGAAGATGCTGTATCGCCGCTCCTATGACGGATTATTACTCCGGTGCCTGTCGAACGCAAAAGCCAAAGAAGCCGTGCGAGAAGCTCATGACGTTGTCTGCGGGGCCCATCAGCCCGACCCAAAACTACAAGATCGCCTTTGCCGAATGGGCTACTACTGGCCCACGATGGTCGCAGACACGATAGACTATGCTAGAAAATGCAAAGCTTGCCAAGTCCACGCAGACTTCATTCACCAACCATCAGAGTTTCTGCATCCGACAGTGGCATCCTGGCCATTCGAAGCATGGGGAATGGATATCATTGGTCCAATCACCCCACCTTCCTCCCGAGGACATCGCTTCATACTTGCGATCACTGATTACTTCTCCAAATGGGCAGAAGCTGTCCCACTCGCAGAAGTTAAGACTTCAAATGTGATCAGCTTCCTTAAGCATCACGTCATCTACCGCTTTGAATTGCCCCGAAGGATCATCCATGATAATGGGCCGCAGTTTGTAAGCCACGTATTCTATCGGTTTTGCGATAAACATCGTATTCAGAATGTCGCTTCGACACCATATAACCCGGCCGCAAACGGGTTAGCAGAGGCATTCAACAAAACAATCATCAAACTCCTCAAGAAGTTTGTCTCCTCCAACAAATACGACTGGAACGAGAAGCTCAGCGAATGCTTATGGGCTTATCGTACCACAGTCCGAACAGCCACCGGAAATACACTATTCTCTCTGGTATACAGGAGTGAGGAAGTCCTCCCCTTGGAGACTCAGATCCCCTCACTACGTGTCGCCCTCACACATCAATTAACGACAGACGACAACTACCAACGTCGCCTGCAAGAGTTAGAGGCCTTAGATGAAAAGCGCCTCCTAGCTCAGCAAAGGATCGAGTTGTACCAAGCACGCATCTCAGGAGCCTTCAACAAGAAGGTCAAAATCAGAACATTCCAGGTAGGCGATCTCGTCTTGGCAGTCCGGAGGCCAATGGTCATGACTCACAAGACCGCTGGCAAATTCCAGCCAAAGTGGGAGGGCCCATTTATCATTGAGACGGTATTCTCCAACGGTGCTTACCGCCTCGCAAAGCAAAATGGAGACTTGCTCATGCTGCCCGTCAACGGCAAGTTCCTGAAGAAATATTATGTCTAAACGACATTCGCTACAAGATCTTTGAGTCATGTACCCGCTGGTACCACTGAACTCACACCCACAACATCTCAGATTATCCAGTCATGTACCGGCTGGTACCACTGAACTCACACCCACAACATCTCAGATTATCGAGTCATGTACCGGCTGGTGCCCCTAAACTCACCCCCATATTCCTTTCAGATTATCGAGTCATGTACCCGCTGGTGCCGCTGGACTCCTACTTTCTCAATATTTTAAATTACCGAGTTATACCCGCTGGTGCCTCTGAACTCACATTCGGGTCACTCTTTTAGATAGTAAGTCACGTATGATTATACCTCTGAACTTTCTTCCTGGAAGAGATCCTCCCTCATGATCCAATACCCGCACTCCCAGTGCACAAAAAGGGTAATCGATACACAAATTTCCGAAAACGGACATGTCCTCATTACCTCTGAGTCGTTTTCACTTCCACCAAAAACAAACCGCCCCTCACATAGAACTTCCACGTTCTCCTACCTCTGAGTCGTTCTATGTACCCATTATTCATTGAGCCCACTCCTGCCATGTCCTCATTACCTCTGAGTGGGAAGGCTCCGTCGAAGAAATCGTCATACTTTGTCATGTCCACATTACCTCTGAGCAAGTATGCCGATCATCTTTCAACCTATTATCTGTACCCACACCGGAGTACGACAAGGATAATAGGTCCACAAATGTCCTCTGTTGACCACAAATGTCCTCCGTTGACCACAAATCTGCTATTTACTACAAATAGCTTCCGTGAAATCTCCCATGCCATGTTCTCATTACCTCTGAGCAGGAAGATTCTACGGTAAAACCCTCATGTTTGCCATGTACTCCTTACCTCTGAGCAAATATGATTGGTTTCCTTTCATTACGTTATCCGTATCCTGAACCGGAGTACGACAAGGATAATAGGTCCACAAATGTCCGCTATTGACCACGAATATCTTCCGTGAAACCTCCCCTGCCATGTCCTCATTACCTCTGAGCAGGAAGATTCCACGATAAAACCCTCATGCTTGCCATGTCCTCATAACCTCTGAGCAAATATGTTAGTTTTCCTCTCACCCTATTATCCGTATCACGAACCAGGGTACGCCAAGGATAATAGGTCCACAAATATCCCTTGCTAAGCTTCTTAGCATAAATCTACCATCTTACCATGCCCCGGGAGCCCAGCTGCTCTACGGCATTCCTTTCCCCAACACCAAGAACACCCATAACCACTTTGCCATGGCTGCTCCAAACATCCTGACCAAACTTGTTATCCGTACCTGAAACCAAGGTACACCTAGGGTAACAGGTCCACAAATAATCCCCCAGCAAGTCCGGTTCCATGAACACCGCAAGTACAAGAAAGAGAAGATGAGTTGAAATATGCTCATTTATTTAAAATTCAAAGGGCTACATCAGTAGGGATCACATCCCTTACAAAAAAATATAAAAAGGAAAAAAAAAGGGGGAAGCAAAAGAAGACAGAGGAAGGATCACTGCTCAGGGGCGCATAACACCATGAGACGGTCCTTTATCAAGACAACCGACCGCTCAAGCCTCTGTTGGGCTCGATGCTCCGCCTCCTGGCTCAGCACCGCTGCATCCTCCAGATAAGCATGGGCTTGCCAGTTGTCTTCGAACTTCTTAAAGGCCCGCTCCAGGTTGACAGAAGATTGGGAAATCTTCTCGGCCTCCCGAACAATCGACTCATGTTCTGCATGAGCAACCTCCCGCTCTGACTCTAAGAAGGCCAACTCCTTCTGAAGTGCGAGAATCTGCTCCTTCGTGTCAGCTATTCCATGAGAGACAGATTCTTCACGGGCCCTACAAGCCTGACTCCGACGACCCAGTCGGTCATACGAGACAGAGAACTTGTCCAGGTCCTCCCGCACAGTTGGCCCTGCAGTATCCCGAGCAAGCTTGATCCAGTCCCGAGCAGCAACGAGGAAGCCCCGCTCCCGTTCAATTGCAGCAGGAAAGCCAGCCTGCCGTATTGCCAGCAGTTGGGTCACCAGCTGGTCAGCATCTGTCAACTTAGGTTCCAGGAGTGCAGCTAACCCCATCCCGCCAGGAAACCCTTCATAGTGTCGATTTGAGCCCGAGCGCCCCGCAGAGACAGAGAAAAAGGGATCCCCCGTTCTATGGCAGCATCTACACCCCTCCCTAAGTGACGATAGAAGCTGTCGACCACATCCTGCGTCACCTCGTTCAGAGCCTCCGAAGAAGTCGGTGTCAACGGGAGGGTAGCTGGCAGCACGGAAGAAGACGCGACAGAATCTGCCGTTCCTACCACAAGAGAAACCAACTCCGTACGGAAGGACGCTTGAACATCGGCCAACTCCTCTTCAGCGGCCCACAAATTTGAATGCTCGGCAAGGCCGAGAAGTCAATCTCCGGAGCCACATAAGCAGCTGAAGGCGAGGCCGGGGCCAGCACCAACTCCATCCCCATCTGCCCGGAGCTGGCAGGATGCCCCTCAACATGAGATGACAAAGGAGAGGAAACGCTCCTTTCGCCCAAATCGTGGCAGGTCAAGCCTTCCCCAAGAACATCCGTGGCGGAAAGTAAAGGGTCAGGACCTGAAGGGCCAAGACAACCATGAATCGATTTGACCCGAAGGATATATTGATAGAGCAAGTAAGCCCCCTCGCTAGTCAATATGTGGCTTATCTTACCAGTAGAGAAGTGTGGAGGCTGAGGTTCGCCTACAGCTACCATAACCTCTTCACCAACGGCCTCCGAGGCAGACATAACTGACTCATCCGCCCTTACATCCTCGGGAAGGGATACACCGAGAACGGCATCGTCTTGCTGAAGTTCATCAATCTTGGAGACGGGCCCAAGGAAATTTTTGTCACTCCGGGCTGGGGCCTCAGCAGCTTGGGAGCCGTCAGCCGTTGCTGAGAGAGCCCCTGCAGAGAGAACCGCAGCACACATGTCGCTAATCACAGCAGCAAGGGCCGGATCAACTACTGGGGCAGTAGATGGCTCAGGAGAGCCTGGTTCGTCAGACGCCTACAAAGAAAAATGATCAAGTCATATCCCCGAGAGAAAAAAACTACAACAAAGATACAACTCCGACTTAGACTTACCTCTGGAACATCATCTGCACCCTCACCCTTCTCCGTGATAAGCAGCCTATGGGGCCCGATCACCGCTCTCTTTACGGAAAAAGCTACTCCTCCGCCAGTGGACTCATGCCTGCACCGTTTACGTGAGGGACCAGGCACGATAGGCGGTAGTTCCACCCGTACTACCTCCGACATAGATGGCAATTGGTCTACCGTCCCATCTAA
>JANAVB010026697.1:0-51438 GCA_029216955.1 Iris pallida
AATATATATATATATATAATATATATATATATATATATAATATATATCTATATATATATATATATATATATATATTTTATATATATATATAATATATATATATATACATATATATATATATATATATATGGATCCGGATCAAGAGCCCCGCCCGCGGAGCCCCGCCGAAGCCCCGCCCCCCCCTGCACCATCAGATCGAGCGGGGCCCGCGAGGGGCCCACGCGATGCCGCGCGATCCAACGGCCAAGGATCGCGGGGCTTCGGCGGGGCTCCGAAAACGGGCTCCCGATCCGGTATATATATATATATTATAGATATATATATATATATATATCTATATATATATAGATATATATATATATATATATATTATATATATATATAAGGCTTCAACATAAAATATGTACCTATAATTAATATATACATTTACCCATAAAGAAATGGCTCATAATAAATATTTTTCTTTTATAATAATTACTATCCATAATAATATAATGATCGCAACAAAATAAGATGACCGATAATGGGTATAGACCTGGATGAACATCCTATACTCCTGCTTCATTTGGACGACAGAAGTCAATACGAGTATTCCAGAAATGCCACCTCAATCGTAATAACTACTTATTTTACGCACAACAAATATTTGTAGAAAACATTTGTATATCCTACAATAAATATAAAATAATACATATACTTAAAATACGTCTACATGGACATCTTTGGTTGTACTACATCACTGTATGGCTTGTGCTTGGTTTGGGTTCAGTTCGGGCTGACATGGCACAACCGGGTCACCTAAAAATCTATATTCTTAATTAATAATATTAAATCAAATATAGGAGTTAAGTTACATTTGGCCTAGTTTTCTAGTTAGGACATTACTATGGCTCGGTCTTTCCTACCGGGACTAATACACTAGTCACAACACGCCATTGTACTATCCGTACCACGATTTCTAGTCACCTTGTACTCCAAAACTCCACCATGGCTAAAGTCAACCGTAATAATTAACGAAGTAATTGTTTATAAAAATTCTAAAAATCCCCTTTTAATTCAAATAAATAAATAAAAATATATTATCAAAATCCCGGAAAGAGGGGTTACAAATGGTACAGTATCAAGACCTATGTCAAGATACTAGGTATGTAGGTAAGTGCTAGTTGGGTATCGCCAAGTATTTCATGGTAAGTGCTAGCTTGGACATTCCAAGGTTAAGTTTTTCTTGTAGGCTCACAAGGAACACATGACGACAGAGATATCATTATCTCTTATGTTAAGTGTCCGTGTTAGCCTAAAATCAAGTATCCATATGAGCCCTTCTCTGGAAATTAAATTTACTTATGCCAAGCCTTTTGGGACTATCAGAGTTCTAGATTTTTTTCGAAAATCTAGTATAACGTTGATTGCCTCAAAATGCTTGCATAAGTAAGAGTGTATAGAGTGAGTATCCTAGTAGTATATTGTAGTACCTAGAGTGTATAGAGTGAGTATCCTAGTTAGTACCTAGAGTGTATAGAGTGAGTATCCTAGTAGTATATAAGATATTTTAGAAATTGGGTAATTGTCAAGGTAAGTTTGGGGTTTAATTGAAAGTTGTAGAAGCATAAATAAATTACATAGACCAAGTCAAAGAAGTTAAGAGCTTTATGCAAGTCAAACTGAATCAGAATTGGATTTTACGCAGAGAACAAATAGGGTAAAACTCTATGCTAGCTACTTTACGCGAGAGGCATCCTCAAACTTTACGCGGGAGACAGGTTGTCCACATCGCATTTAATGCGCATGATACTGTTCTGACAGAATAATTTTTTGACAGAAAATTACACAGAAGCGAGAAGATTTTTTCATCAAACCCAACGCTTGTCGTTTAGTGTGCAGATGGGCAACTTTACGCTCAAGAGATTGCTTCCTTTACGCACGAAAGCTATTTCGAGTTTTTTACGCTTAAGGCTTTTGTGCGCGTAGAGTTTATTTGAGCTAAGTTTACGCTCAAGGCTACTTTACAGCCACTTTACGTGGAAAGTCTATTTTGAGTTATTTTACGCCCAGTCTGCTACTTTACGCAGAAAGTCTATTTTGGGTCATTTTTACTCCCAATCTTTTCTGGCTACATGAGAACGTGGTCTGCTTACGTAGCTTTCATGCCACATTTATCGAGGAACGTGTGTACGTGCTCTTCTCATTTTGTTGAAGTAGTGGGACACGTGTCACCATGCGTAGAGATCAAAACTCTACATGGGACACGTGTCATCACGCGTAGAGGTTGATTTCCATCGTCGGTGACAGTTACTTGCGTAGAGACCCAATTATGCTACTTTTTACGCGCAGAGGGTCTAGTCTATAAATAGACTTATTTTTAATAGAAGACGACATCAAGAGAGATACAGGAGAGGAGATTTTAAGAAAATTCATACTGTCAGAGTGATATTCCCAGAAGCATTTCTTCAACTTTTCTCAAGAACAGGGTGAAGCAAAGCAGGAAAGCATTCGACTGTGCCATCAATGCCGTTGTTCGATACGGTTTTGGATACTTAGTTCTTCCAATTGTTCAACTTCTTCAAGCAGTTCTCTTTATCATCATCGTATGGTCCAAGGAACAAAGTGATCCCTCTCAGATCAGACTTCCATAGCAATAGTTCCCAGAAACAATTTGTACTTTTGTATTTTTTTCTAGTTTTCTTTCAAAAGCCAATTTTAGGCATTTTGTTAAGTAAACAAAATGACGACTCTGCTAGGGATGACTTTCTCCTCTGATGAAAAATCAATTGCTCAATATGATGATGTGTCGGTCGGATCGACAAAGAAGACTCTGGTCGTTCACTTAGACCAGACTGTTTACGAAGAAATGCTCCGAACTGGGGTAGTACTCGTTGTTCCAATGTTCAAAAATTACGGAAGGCACAAAAAGTTTGGATTCCTAAGTCCAAAGCATCCTCGGATCTCCCTTCTATCTCTGAAGGCAAAGGAATCCTTCCCACTCCTGTTGTGGAGGCTCCCATCTGTGAGTAGGCAATCTCTACTTCAGTGATGTGTCCTGGGCATAAAAATCAGTCTTCCGTCTGTGACATAGTAGACTCCAAAGTTTTACACTCTGTACGTAAAAATCAGTCTCTCGTCTGTGACGTAGTAGACTCTCAAGTTTTATGCTCTGCGCGTGAAAATCAGTCTTCCGTCTGTGATGTGGTAGACACCCAAATTTTACGCTCTACGCATAAAGGTAAATCTCCCATCTGTGATATGGCAGATGTTCATGTTTTATGCTCTACGAGTAAAGGTAAATCTCTTGTCGGTGATATGGTATATAAAGTTCACAATGATGCCTTTGCATCTAAAGTGAATTTACCTGCACGCATGCAGCGTAAAAACAAGAATTCTATTGTTGGTAAAACTTCAGTTTTTTACCAACAACCTTCTTACACTGCTTTATACATGGTACCAAACCTTCAGATTATGCGTAATGCTGATGGAGTCCCTTGTGCATAAAAATCTCAGGATTTACGCACGCAACTCCAAGCACGTAAAAATTTATAGTTTGGTTCTACGAATGCAGCCAGTAATCTTTTTTATACGCAAGGGACTAAACGTTTCTCTGTCCCAAATATAATAAAGAAGACGACTCCTTCTACTCCTTCTGATTTATGTGAGTTGCTCGTACAAAAGCGTAAAAACAGAAAATCTCCTGTGACACTCCCCCAAGAAAATCACCCTTGTGAGTGTCATCAGATTGTAATTAACTGTTGCTGTTCGGCTTCTAAACGGTCAGTTTTTGACCGATTAAGCTACAATGTGCCTCAGCAATCAGTTGATGATCAAGAACATGAGTTGTCATATGCATCAGTCAATATGGCATCTCATATCAATAGAGGACGACGTCCAAGACGTAATTCGTCCCGGACTCCAAGCCAACAACAATTCAACCGACTCCTTGATACTTTTGAAGGGGTATATCAGAATACTCGATCAAAAGTTCAAAGATCATTACAATCTTCAGATTCAGAAGCTGGCGGTACCCAGTCGTTTGAGTCAGAAACTGATAGCGTTGATTCATACCTCTATACCAATCCCTCTGTATGTTCAAAGTAGGTTGAATCCTATGCTATTGGAGACAAACCAGAGACGTCAATTGCTAATACAGAATAACATCTCTCTTCAATTGAGCAATCACTGAAGGACATGCTTTCCATGATGCAAAGCATGCATCAAATAATAATGACTCAACAAACTGCTCAGCAGGCAGTAATAACACCGGTGCAGGTAGCAGCACAAACTCAAGATAGTCAAGGGGTTGATACACCTTTGAATAATCTTAGTCAAGCGCCTGCTATCAATCAAAATTTTGCAGCCCCAGATCCTCTCATTTCAGAAGATGTACCACCTCCGGTGGAGTTTACGGTACATCCAACAACTATTCAATCGAATGTGCTTCCTCAAACTAGTGAAGCTATTCAAGCAGTGCGTGAGCTAAAAGCAAAGTTTGAAGTTTTGAAGCACAAGGATCAGCTCCAGAGGTTAGGGATTAAGCAACCGTATCCTTCTCATTAGAATGATATACCTTTTCCTCCAATATTCAAGCCATAATCGATGGTGTTATTTGATGGAAAGGCCTCTCCTAGTCAATATATCAATTATTTTGATATTATGACTGTGCATCTGTAGAAGAATGATGCTCTTCTCGTCCAAGTTTTTATCGGGTGTTTGACGGGTTCAGCTTATGACTGGTATCGCAGTCTACCCGATAATTGCATATCGTCTTTTGACGAGTTTAAAGCAATGTTTCTCTCCCGCTTCTATGAAGGAGGCATGGACATGAATATGTCCTCCTTAATAGAGATCAAACAAAAGAAGAAGGAAGATACTCGAACGTTTATTGAATGTTTCCAATAGGCAACTTTGAAAATGCCTCCTGGTATGCCAGATTCAGCATTGATTGATACATACAAGATGAATCTGCGACCAACTATTGCTGTCTTTACGGGCTCTCAATTCACAGATTGGGCCTCGCTCATTATAGCAGCAGTTTTAGCCGAGACCAATTGTAGATTGGCTCGTAAACATGGGATGATCTTTGCCTCAGAAGACAAAGGAAAGAAAGCCTCTTCAGGTAATAATTCCGGCAATCGCAATAGAAAAGGGAAGGAAACCCTAGTGGTTAATCTTTCAAAATCCAAAATAATGCCAAATAATCAGGAGTCTTCCAAACCAAAAGAAGAGTACTCTTTTGATGACAGTGATATCCCAGGGATATTCCAATGTCTTGTAAAGAGTGGCATACTCCAGATTCCAGAGCCAAAAAGACCTAATGAGGTAAATCTGACTGACAATCCCAAATATTATATCTGTAGGAACGATATAGTAAAGCGTAATACTCTAGAGGGGGGGAGGGGTGAATAGAGTTGGCAGCAGAATAATGCTAATTAAAAAGTTAGCAACACAATCACAGTATATAATCACAGATGAAAATAAAGTAAAGGCAGAGTTCAGAAAGCAAACGCAAAGACAGCGATGTATATTGGTATCCCTCTGTTGAGGACTAATCCAGTCGGTAGAACTCTTGCTACCAGTTTGAATCTACTATAGGAAAAACTGCAAGTTTTCTTACGAAGTCCTTGCAACTTCTACAACGCGAGCTTTGATACGAAGAACTCGTCCAACTTCAAATGTGAAGAGGTATTCTTCAATCAAGCCTTCTGATTACAATCTCTCAGAAACTTCTAGACCGTACCGCACTGGCAAATCGACTAGAGGATTGTAACTGGCTTGGGATCTGAAAATGAAAGCTCTAGAAAACTCTTTGGAAGACAGAAAGCTTTTTAGATAGAGAGAAGATTGAAAGTGAATGAGTGAATTGAAATGATCGAAATACTTCTCTATTTATAGGATTTCCAAAGGGAGAACTCTGTCAGAATTCGGGAAGAATTCGGACAGAACTCGATGAGCAAATCTCGGTCAAATCCGCAACTGCAGGAGGACCAAGTTCCAGAGAATTCAAAATCAAAACGGCCACCAACCGAACTCTGGCTGAACTCTGGCCGAACTCTGGCCGAGTTCTGTCAGGGTTAGGTTAGGGTTTTTAAAGTAGGTTTTGGTGATTTTTGAAAACCTTTTTGAAAACCTTTTTGTAAACAATTTGATAGGTCATTTTAAAAAACATTTTGAACTATTTTGGGAATAGCCTATTTGCCAGTACGACTCGGTGTACAACGTATTCCTAGACTCAAATAAAATGAAAATTACATTGCATAGGAAATACAGACTCAAGTAGACAAACAGATCTTCAGTCTTGAACGAAGTGAATATCTAATCTTGCTTATGTCCAAGGAGCTGAGATGTCCCAACAAGCTTTGTATATCCAGACAGAGTTTTGATCAATTATTAAAATCAGGTTGACCATATGACCAATGGGCCAACAATCTCCCCCATTTTGATAATTGACAAACTATGAATGATATAACATGAAGCTAGTTCAAGCGTGTGCAAAAAAATATCAAAAAGTAGAAATTGTTCATAACCTGTATAACTCAAAAAAAATGTTAGATCATTTTTAATTTTCTCCCCCTTTGTCACTTAGCAAAATAATTGCACAAAGAAAGACTCCCCCGCATTAAATGCAGAAGACTCCCCCGCAATGAATGCATAAGTAACAAATAGCGAGAAAATAAAAGAAATGGTATAAGAATTTAGAGATTATTATCACAGGCATGTAAAGTTGCTACAAATTATCATCACAGGCATGTATTTGCATCAAAACATAAAAGAAATCTCAGGCATGCTATTTCACAGGCAGTTTGTAATGAAGAAGTAGTAAAAAGAGATAGTGTTAAACAAAATGCTGAAATAAACTGAGATGTCATAAATGAAACATCAAAAACATGTCCATGAAGATAAAAGAAATACTGATAGCAAACTATAAAGTACTAATCAAAAAGATAAAAACTTGGAATGTCGGAGCATTTCCAAGTATACAGTAGAATGTCACTAGTAATCAGATCAGATCTCATCATCACTATCCTCATCAAAATCATCAGCAGCACGGCCAGCATGACCGGAAGTACCAGCACCAGAAGTACCAGCTCCAGTAGGATGAGTAGGGGCGCCAGCATAGAACTCGCCAACATAATCTCGAGGAGCACGATACCAATCATAGGCGTTACCGGGCTGGAAGTAGGCATGGACAGCCTCATCCTCACAGCGGTAACCCGAAAAAAAGCTGGATCTCGAGGGATGGAAGCGGCAGAGTGACCAGTCTGTGCGAAACGCAGATCGGCCAAGGAGTTTGCCATCGCCTGGTAACGGGTGACATCGCGGAACTCTCGCTCGCGAGCCATGTCCGTCATCGAGACGTGCAAAGCAGATAAATGCTGATGTATGCCCTCAAAAGTCATGGCATACGGCTGATGTGGTGGAGATGGTGCAGTAGGAGGAGCAGGAGGTGGAGCTGAAGCAGTCCGGCTGCGACGAGAAAGCTGGAGTAACTTGGGCTCAGAGTCCTGAGTACAAGTCGATAGATCGATGTCGAAGCGCTAAAAGATACGAAGGAGAATCATCGCGTAAGAGAGATTTTGATCTCTTGCACGACAACGTCCCATCATCTGAATAATAGTCTTGGGGACGGAAAAAGGAATCCCCTTGATAAGATGATACATAGCGGACAGCTCAAGCGAAGTCACATCATCCTTGGAAGTGGATTTGGGAAGTAGAGTAGAGTAGATGATGCGATGCAATTCGTAGTTGAACAAGTTAAGGTTGTTAGCCTTAAACTTTCCAGAACGTACTCTGTCAGGTGCACAAAGTTCCGTTTTGAAACTCGTGAGTGTAGTGCCTTCGGGAAACTCGAATTCCGTGATATCAACTAGCGGTTCACCTTCATTGGGAATCCCAAGAATCTCCGCTAGGAGGACATCATTGAACTCAATATCTATGCCTCCAACACGTGTGCTCACGTCAAAAGTGTTAACTACGAGATTGCAATAGAACAATCTAATGGCATTAGTAGCAATTGGGAAGCACAGTTTAACAAGCAAATGTAACCCTAATGCCTCAAATAAGTGACGATGGTCAGGAAAAATCGTCCATTTAACCGGAGCGCCGCTGCATATGGATCGGATGGAAAAGTCACCGTACCATAATAAAGCTTGATCGAGGGTTTGAAAGAAAAACCTATCGAAAGCACCGTCGCTCTTTTGGACTGGCGAAAACAAAGAATCCGTGTGAGGATTCGAAGAGGACCCTTCCTCACTAGGAGTAGTCTTCTTCCTCTTAGAAGGATTAAATCTAGGTGCCATTGAAATAAATAAGCACAAATTTGAAAGTGGAGAAGGAGAGAGTTATACCTCACAAAGATTAGATATGTTGTAGAGAAGGATGATCTCCGCACGATTCCAAAGTTTGGAAGGATTTCACCAAGTAGATAGGGAGCAATGGATTGGTGAATACCTAGGGTTTAGAGGGTTTTCGGGCGGCTGTAGCTGCTGTTTGGAAATATGGAAGCAATGGAAGAGAAGGAGCTCTCGGGTTCTGGATATATACGCAGATACCCTCAACCGAACTCGGGCCGAATTCGGTCAGAGTTCTGGCCGAATTTGCCTAGGGTTCTTTCAAGTTGATTTTGCTACTTCTTTTTCATTGACTCGTTTCAAATATTTAATTCAAAGATTAGTTATTTTAGCTTTCAAATAACATAATTAATAATATTTTATGAGTTAAATATCTTTACACAGCAGCTGTCTCAGATTAGCTGTAGGAGTACTGTCCTAGCTGGCGGAGGTTCACCGGGGAACTCTTAAATACCGCTTCGCTTCAACCGTAGTTGTGGTGACAGACAGACTCTTTATTAGCTTGTCTCTAACACAGTTTTTGCATAATGATATAAAAACATAAAATAAAATCAATTAATATTATTGACGTCCAAAATTCCTAATTCTCGACGTAAATAATTGAAACGATCTTCCGCTAGAGGTTTAGTGAAGATGTCAGCTAATTGATTATCAGTATCTATGTATACAAGGTTTATATCTCTATTTTGATGATGATCTCTAAGAAAATGATGCCGAATCTCGATATGTTTAGTACGAGAGTGACATACAGGATTCTTAGTCAAATTAATGGTGCTAGTGTTATCACAGAAAATGGGAATATGTGTGTAAAATAAATCAAAGTCTTCTAAGGTTTGTTTCATCCACAAAATCTGAGCACAACAACGTCCTGCGGCGATGTACTCAGCCTCTGTTGTTGATAAGGCTACAGAATTTTGCTTTTTACTAAACCAAGAGACTAGAGCCTTGCCTAAGAAATGACATGTACCGCTAGTACTTTTTCTATCAACCTTACATCCGACAAAATCTGCATCCGAATAACCAATAAGGTCAAAGGATTTGGATTTGGGATACCACAAGCCGACAGAAGAAGTGCTTTTAAGGTATCGGAAGATACGCTTAACTGCGGACAGATGTGATTCCTTTGGGTTAGCTTGAAAACGTGCACACAAGCAAACACTAAACATTATATCTGGACGACTAGCAGTTAAGTAAAGTAAACTACCAATCATACCTCGATACTTACGTGTGTCGACTGGCTTGCCTTGTTCGTCAGAATCAAGCTTTGTTGAAGTTGCCATCGGAGTGCCAATAGGTTTGACATTGTCCAGATCAAACTTCTTTAGCAAATCTTTTGTGTACTTGGCTTGATTAATGAACGTCCCATTGTTGGTTTGTTTGATTTGCAATCCGAGAAAGAATTTCAGCTCTCCCATCATGCTCATCTCAAACTCATTCTGCATACACTTAGAGAATTCTTGACAAAGAGATTCATCAGTGGATCCAAATATGATATCATCAACATAAATTTGAATTAAAAGCAGCTTGCCATTAAAAGATTTAATAAAAAGTGTAGTGTCAACCTTTCCTTTTGTAAAACCGTTGTCAAGTAGAAAAGAGCTTAGACGATCATACCAAGCACGAGGGGCTTGTTTCAAACCGTATAAGGCTTTCTTCAACTTGAAAACATGGTCAGGATTTTCAAAATCCGTGAAACCCGGAGGTTGTGCTACAAAAACTTCTTCTTTTATAAAACCATTTAGAAAAGCACTTTTTACATCCATTTGAAAAAGTTTAAAATCATGAAAACATGCAAATGCACATAACATACGAATGGATTCTAATCTCGCAACTGGGGCATAAGTCTCATCGTAGTCGATACCCTCTTCTTGATTGTATCCTTGAGCTACGAGTCGAGCCTTGTTACGAGTTACTAAACCATCCTCATTCAGTTTGTTTCGGAATACCCAACGGGTGCCAATGACCGGATGATCAATAGGCTTGGGAACAAGTTCCCAAACTTAATTCCGTTCGAATTGGTTCAATTCCTCTTGCATGGCATCTATCCAGAAACTATCACTACATGCTTCATCAATAGATTTAGGTTCTAGCTGTGAAATAAATGCAACACTAGAAATAATATCTCTACTGGATGATCGAGTGCTTACTCCTTTGGTAATGTCACCAATTACCAAATCTTGTGGATGATCAGCTGTGAATTTTAACCTTTTCGGTAGACTCTGTAGGTAGCTGGTTCCTGGATCTCCTCTAGGGGGTTCAGCTAGTGCAGAGCTTGGTTCAGGTTCAGCTGATGTTGAGCTTGATGTAGGCAGATCTTCATCACTGTCATCGAGTGTCATTTGGTTTATTTCATCAAAAGTGACGTTGATTAACTCTTCGATGATCATGGTACGTTTGTTGAAGACTCTGTATCCTTTGCTCTTGGCCGCATAACCTAAAAATATACCTTCATCGGCCTTTTCGTCAAACTTTCCCAAATTGTCTTTAGTATTAAGAATAAAGCACTTACAGCCAAATATCTTAAAATATGAAACTGAAGGAATTCTATCAAACCATAACTCAAAAGGAGTCTTCTTCGATTTGGGTCGAATTAGAACTCTATTGAGCACAAAGCAAGCTGTATTGACAGCTTCAGCCCAGAAGTATTTGGGTAGGCTAAATTGATTTAACATTACTCTGGCCATTTCGGTTAGAGTTCTGTTCTTACATTCCACAACTCCATTTTGTTGTGGAGTTCTAGGGCAGGAGAACTCATGTATAAAACCGTGTGTGTCACAAAATTGCTCGAAATCAGCATTCTCGAATTCGCCTCCATGATCGCTTCTAATACGAGTGATCATGTAACCTTTTTCATTCTGTACTTTCTTGCAAAAGGCGACAAATTCGGATAATGCGTCATTCTTGCGTGTCAGGAAATATACCCACGTGTATCTAGAAAAATCATCTACAATTACAAATGCATATAATTTACCTCCGAGGCTAGCAACTCTGCTAGGACCGAATAAATCCATGTGTAGCAATTGTAGGGGTCTAGTAGTACATACTGCGTTTACAGACTTGAATGTGGATCTGGTAGCCTTGTTCTTTTCGCATTGGCTGCATACCGAATCCTTCTTGAATGTTATGTCCGGTAAACCGCGTACTAACTTCTTTGTGGATTATCTTGAAATTGTATCCATGTTTGCATGACCGAGTCTCATATGCCATAAATGACTCTCATCACTTTTGGCCATTAAGCATCTACCTGAAATGTTAGCTTCTTCCAATAGATAGAAAACATATATATTGTCTTCCCTGATTCCTTCAAAGATAGTACTACCAGTTGAGCTATCAACTATAGTACATTTGTCTTTGCCAAAGTTGATACCATAACCATGATCAGCTAGATGACTTATGCTGAGCAGATTATGTTTCAACTCGGTAACCAGACAGACATCTTTAATCACGGGATAGGGAGATTTACCAACATCACCGATACCAATAATATACCCTTTTAAATTATTGCCGAAGGAAACATAGCCTTCCTTCTTCTTCTTCGACAGTGTTGCAAATAGGGTAGCGTCACCGGTCATATGCCGTGAGCAACCGCTGTCGAAGATCCATTTGCTTCTAGCATGTGAAGGGTGTTCCACCTACAAAATAGTTTACAGATGAAACTCTTGGTACCCATTTCTTGTAGGGTCCTGAATTGTTAGCTTTAGGTATCCAAGCATAAACATTTAAATCAACTAGCTTTCTTATTCTACATGTAGATGAAATATGACCAATGAGGCCACAATAATGACATTGTGCATGTTGAGTGTTGAAAGCAGAGTGATGTGCATGGTTGGTAGGTTTAGGTTTTCTAGTATAGAAGAATGCATACCTATGATCATGTTTGGGCTTAACCTTTTGGGGTAAAGGTTTTATATGGTTTGGTCTGACAGTGTTTGGCTTGGGAATGTTCTAAATTTTCGGTAAGTGACACGTGTTAGGATAGGAAGCAGCAGGCTCAGGCTGTTTTCCTAACCTAATTTCCAACCTTTTGGAAGTGTCATATAACTTAGTATAATCAGAGGTGAGTGATTCCATTCTGATTTGTGCAGATTGAAGACTTTTCTTTTCTTTTGAAAGATCTTCTCTCAATTGGTCTATAATCTTATCTTTCTCTTCGGATGACTGTTTAGTCTCGTGTAATAAGAGCTTTATAGAGGAAAGCTCACCAGACTCACTAACACTAGTTCTAACCTCAGCTAGTAGGTCGGTAAGTCTTCCTATTTCTCCTTTGTACTCTTTGAGTACCTTCTTAGCGGTCTGATATTTACTACGCAGTTTCCTGTAGTCAAGCATCAGGTCACTGAAGGCATCTCCTAATTGCTCAAAGGTAAAGTCAACATATGTTTCTACAGGTTCAGTAGGTACCTGATCGATTGCCATGAAGCAGATGTTTGCAGCGTCCTCTGAATGTTCATCTTCTCAGTCGCTAGCTTCGCTCTCATGCCATATGCTGGTGTTGGCATATTTCCGGGATGTTGATCTCTTCAGGTTGCCTTTTTCATACCTGTTGTTCTTCTTGCTCGATGATGAGTTGATGGAACAGTCATTCTTCATATGTCCCTTCTTCTTGCAGCCATAGCAGACAGCATCTTCTTGGTACCAGTTATTGCTGTTGTTCTCTTTGACTCTCTTCTCATGTCTCATGAATCTTTTGAACTTCCTTGCTAAGAGAGCTTGATCTTCAGCGTCAGATCCACTGCTGTCTGAGTCATCTTCAGCAGCTTTTCTGTGCTGAGCCTTGAGGGCGATAGTCTTCTCCTTTGGTGCAGGCTCTTCAAAATCTTGTAGATCCAGTTCATGAGTGAGTAGCTTACCCATGAGTACTTCAAGTGACATTGTGGTGAGGTCGTTTCCTTCAATGATAGCTGTAGCCTTCGGAATCCAGTTCTTGGTGAGAGCTCGCAGGAGTTTGCGAATCTTTTCGTGGTTATTGTATTCTTTGCCTAAGGAGGACAAAGGGTTTACAATATCCAAGAACCTCTCGAACATTTGTGTGACTGTTTCATTTGGCTTCATTTTGAACGCCTCGTACTCTTGAGTAAGTCTGCTGACTTTTGACTCCTTGACTTGAGTCGTGCCTTCATGTGTAACTTCGAAAAGCTTCCATACACCATTTGCCGTTGTGCATGTAGATACCCTGTTAAATTCTGTTCTGTCTAAGGCACAAAAAAGAGCATTAATGGCACGTGCGTCAAGACTGGCCTTTTTCTTTTCTTCCTCTGTATAACTGTTTTGGTGTTTTTCAACTAAAACACCCTCGACATTTATACGAGGTGGCTTCTGATAGCCATCAAGAACAATAGCCCATAAGTCAAAATCAAGAGACTTTAAGAAGAAACTCATCCGTGTTTTCCAATAAGTGTAGTTAGTACCATCAAACAGAGGAGGTCTGTTTGTGGCCTGACCTTCACTTGTGAATTTCATAGTAGCCATGTGATGTGATGTGATCTAATAAATAATGAATAAATAATAGCACTTTTACCTTGCTTTACCTGTAACACCCGCTCTGATACCAATTGTAGGAACGATATAGTAAAGCGTAATACTCTAGAGGGGGAGGTGAATAGAGTTGGCAGCGGAATAATGCTAATTAAAAAGTTAGCAACACAATCACAGTATATAATCACAGATGAAAATAAAGTAAAGGCAGAGTTCAGAAAGCAAACACAAAGACAGCGATGTATACTGGTATCCCTCTGTTGAGGACTAATCCAGTCGGTAGAACTCTTGCTACCAGTTTGAATCCACTATAGGAAAAAACGCAAGTTTTCTTACGAAGTCCTTGCAACTTCTACAACGCGAGCTTTGATACGAAGAACTCGTCCAACTTCAAATGTGAAGAGGTATTCTTCAATCAAGCCTTCTGATTATAATCTCTCAGAAACTTCTAGACCGTATCGCACTGGCAAATCGACTAGAGGATTGTAACTGGCTTGGGATCTGAAAATGAAAGCTCTAGAAAACTCTTTGGAAGGCAGAAAGCTTTTTAGATAGAGAGAAGATTGAAAGTGAATGAGTGAATTGAAATGATCGAAATACTTCTCTATTTATAGGATTTCCAAAGGGAGAACTCTGTCAGAATTCGGGCAGAATTCGGGCAGAACTCGATGAGCAAATCTCGGTCAAATCCGCAACTGCAGGAGGACCAAGTTCCAGAGAATTCAAAATCAAAACGGCCACCAACCGAACTCTGGCCGAACTCTGGCCGAACTCTGGCCGAGTTCTGTCAGGGTTAGGTTAGGGTTTTTAAAGTAGGTTTTGGTGATTTTTGAAAACCTTTTTGTAAACAATTTGATAGGTCATTTTAAAAAACATTTTGAACTGTTTTGGGAATAGCCTATTTGCCAGTACGACTCGGTGTACAATATATTCCTAGACTCAAATAAAATGAAAATTACATTGTATAGAAAATACAGACTCAAGTAGGCAAACAGATCTTCAGTCTTGAACGAAGTGAATATCCAATCTTGCTTATGTCCAAGGAGCTGAGATGTCCCAACAAGCTTTGTATATCCAGACAGAGTTTTGATCAATTATTAAAATCAGGTTGACCATATGACCAATGGGCCAACAATATCTATCATAGATACATAAATCATCCTACCAAGGCTTGCTATGTTTTAAAGAAGATAATCCAAGAGTTGATAAATGCTAATGCCATCGCTTTAACTAATGATGAGCATACAGTTACAGCTAATATGATTTCTCTTCAATTTGGAGATTTTCCTCCACAGCAAGTTCCAGATGGGATTGTCCCAATTCTAAAGGCGACAATAAAAATTGTGAATCTCATGACTGCTAGAGAGCAAAATGAAAGATTATTGTCTCTCATATTAAAAAATGGTAAAATCATGTGGGTACATCCTGACTTAGTACCTAAAATGGAAGATGAAGGTAAAACTTCAAAATCCAAAAAAGGTAGGAAAGTCAAAACCTACAATATGATTTCTCATGTTGTTACTCCAGACCATGATGATTTGGATCATCTTTGGGATGGCATTCCTTTGGAGGATAGGCTGAGGAGTTTAAATATATTCCCTCCAAGTTTGGCTCCTCCTACCAAACTTAAACTTACTTATCGGCAATGGCTAGCAATAAATAGTGTCTCTTTATATAGGTCACAACAAGTCTTTGCTGCTTATGAGAAAGCTCCTACAGGGATTCTTCCTTCTGTCCTGAATACCCCTACTCCTGTGGTTACAAAAGTTTATGTTCCTCCTTCTCCTGTTGAACCATCTATTGAAAGTCCGCTACCCACGCACATATACAGTCAACAATCAGTCCATCTCATGAAAAAGATGGGCTATGACTTTCTAAAGGTGGAAGGCTTGAACTATAAAAAAGGAATACGACTTCCTTTACAAATTCAAGATCAAAAATCCAATGTTGGATTGGGTTTTCAGGTCCCTCATAAAAATCCTCGCAAGAAAAAGACTAAGGGAAAGAAGAACAAAACCTGTAATATGGTACTTCATTCTCCTGAGTCTGAAGTAGAAACCTTTGTTGGTGTGAGATCCAAAAAAGAGTACCATAAAGATTATGAGGGAACCTCCAAAGAAACAGATGACGTCACTGAAACACTATCAACTCAGTCATCTTCTGTTCCTGCTGAGGTAAGGCCTTCTAAACCATCTGTGGTTGAGAAAGAAAAATAGAAAGCAGTACGCTATGACGTTCCATTGAAGTCTGCTTCAAATCAAGGGGTGGTGATGAAGCCCTACAAGTTCGATATTCTAGCCCAATTAGCTAATACTCCGGCTAGACTCTCTATCTTTGAGTTGTTTCGTCTTTTTAAAGAAAGCCGAGAAACTTTGAGCGAAGCTTTGCTACAAGCAGATTCATGCTTAGCTCAACTCAAGAGTCCTGACAATATACCAGTGTCGTGTCCACAATGTCATAGTCTGATGGAAGCAATTCCTAACATTACCTTCACACAAGAAGATATGCTGTTGAATCATAATAAACACGTTAGGCCTCTGTGTTATACAGGGTATATTGAATCTACTAAAATTGACAGGATTTATATTGATCATGGGTCTTCTATTAGCATGATTTTTTAGAGTATGCTACGACCCTTGAGGATTTCTACTAGTGATTTGACTTACACTAGTACCACAATAGTTGGTTTCAACTCTGGAAAGAGTAAACCATTGGGGAAAATTCGTCAGAAGATTCAAATAGGTGATCTTCGAACTATGGCGACCTTTTATGTTATCAACTCAGATGTATCTTACAACATCCTTCTTGGAAGACCATGGATACATGAGCATAACATTGTGCCTTCGACTCTCCACCAATGCTTCAAGTATGTAGATTCTCAAGGAATTATGAAGACCGAATTTGCGGATATCAATCCTTTTAAGGGTGTTGAAACCTATTTCTCTGATTCAATACTCTATAAACAGGAGCAGGTGAAAGAAATATCTGATATGGCTGAAGACCGGTCGCCTGCAGAAGATCAACCTGTCAATAAAGATCCTCCAGAAGATCAACCTTTGAAGATTAAAGTCAAAGGACGAATCCAACCCCAACCTGTCAATGATCAACCTCTGATGATCAAGGTTAAAGGAAGAACTCGAGCTTCGTCTGAGGAATCTGTGAAAATTTTAGTCAAGATCCACGTTCATCCTCTTATGACCAAAGTCAAGGGACGTACTTCTCGTACGAATGATCCAGAACCATTGATTATCAACCTTGGCAAGCCTACGCAGAAGACGGATGACGGTCCGTTAATGATAGATCCAAAGCGTAGTAGTCAGTTTGTAAATAATGTAAATATTGATCATTCTGTACTTTCTCATATTAATAAAGATTTCCTTTTGTAGTATATGGCTGTCAAATTTATTGAAAGAATGACTTTATCTGCCGATGATCAAAGTCATCAACATAAAAATGACATAAATACAGAGGAAACCTTATATATTAATCATAAGGAAAATTTCTTTCCTCCTCATGTCGATGTTGGACCTTATGCTTAAAGGTTCCGAACATCCTTTCCTTATCTTTTACCTGTAGCCGCTTCATCACAAGCTTGTGTAGCTTATAGACGTCACGAATAATCTTATTTTATGGTCCCGTCTAATAAAAAAAACAAGCACCAAATTGTGTTTGGCTTGGCTAGAAATATCCCGATTACTCAGACAGATAATCTCAGTGAGAAAGATAAAGAAAGAATCCGAATTGACAAATATAGTCAACAATCTCTTAAGATTATCCAGAATATGGGATATGATTTGAAGACTATGCAAGGTCTCAATCAAGGCAAAGGTAGACGGTTACCATTATGTGGTGATCTATTTTACCAGAAAACTCGTCATGGGTTGGGATACGATTTATCCTACATGTTTAATGAAGATATACAAGAAGAATTTTCTTCAAGTTCTTTACAATCCTCAGATTCTGAAGAAATCTAGTTCATCGAATCGGATACATCCCACATGTATAAAGAAGATATGGAAGAAGAATTTTCTTTCAGTTTTTTACAATTCTCATATTCTGGAGGAAACTATTATGATGAACCTGAGTGCGTATTCTCAGTCAACATGGTTCAAACTGATGGTGAATTTGAGCCATTTGAAAATGACCCTTGGGCACAACAAATGGACACTCAGTGGGAACGTCATTTTGAACAGCGACAGCCGCCTACAGAAAATAAAGTCGTCCAGATTGATGTTGGAGACGGAACTACGTCTAAGCCGATATTCATCAGTAAAAACCTTTTTGAAGATGAAAAGGAAGAGTTGATACAGCTGATTAAAGAATATATCGATATCTTTGCATGGAGTTACGAGGATATGCCATGTCTAGATCCTAAAGTAGCTACTCAAAAACTTAATATTCTTCCTAATGCCAAGCCTGTAAAACAACAGCAGCGACGTTTTCAACCAGATATGATGGATGTAATTGAAGCAGAAGTCAAAAACTGATCACATGTGGCATTGTTCGTAAAGAACAGCACCCAGACTGGGTTGCCAACATTGTACCTGTCATGAAGAAGAATGGAAAAGTCCGAGTTTGTATAGATTTTCGAGATCTTAATGCAGCTTATCCAAAAGATAAATTTTTACTTCCAATTATCGATGTCATGATAGACAATACATGTGGTTTTGAACGTATGTCTTTCATGGACGGATTTTTAGGATACAATCAAATTAAGATGCATCCAGGAGATAAAAAATATACCGCTTTTCGTACACCCCTTGGAGTTTACTACTATACAGTTATGCCATTTAGTCTGAAAATTGTCGGTGCTACGTATCAACGGGCCATGAACAATATTTTTTAAGAGCATCTACGAAAAACAGTTGAATGTTATGTGGATGGTATTGCTGTCAAAAGACGATCAAAAAATGATTACATTTAAGACTTAAAGACAGTATTTGAGTTGATGCGTCAACATCAACTGAAGATGAATCCTACTAAGTCTTTCTTAGGGGTTTCTATTGGCAAGTTTTTGGGATTTATCATTACTTCTCAAGGTATCCATGTTGATCCTGACAAAATCAAAGCGATTCTTGAAATGCGTCCTCCACGCAATCTAAAAGAACTCCACGGTTTCCAAGGTCGCATTGCTTATATCAGGAGATTTATATCAAATCTTTCTGGGAGATGTCAACCCTTCTCTCGTCTATTAAAGAAAGGTTTATCATTTGTTTGGGATAAAGCATGTCAAAAAGCTTTCAATGACATCAAGCAATACCTTATAAATCCACCTGTCCTCGTACCACCAGTGGTGGGAAGACCATTTTTGCTCTATGTTCGAGCCTTGGATCATTCACTTGGTGCTCTTCTTACATAAAAAAGTGATAAAGTTCATGAACAGGCAATTTATTATCTTAGTCGTATGATGGTTGTAGCTAAACACAGGTATACTCCTGTGGAGAAAGAATGTCTGGCCTTGGTTTTTGCCGTTCAAAAGACACGACATTATGTGTCAGGACAAACTATTCATGTCATATCCAGAATAAATCCTATTCGGGTATTGATGAGAAAGCCAAGCATTCTTAACTCCAGGTTAGCCACCTGGGCAATGTTGCTTACTCCTTATGATATGGTCTATGTACCTCAAAAATCAGTGAAGGGTCAAGCATTAGCTGATTTCTTAGCAGCTCACCCCATACCTGAAACATCTAAGCTATATGAGGATATTCCTGACGAACTCGTTGATTGCAACATGACATTGAAGGATGACATTTGGCAACTATATTTTGATGGAGCATCACGGGTTGAAACTAAAGGCAATATTGTCTCTGGAGTAGGCATCGTTTTGGTCTCTCCTGATAAAATGGTCATATACCGTGCTTATTCTCTTAATAAACCATGCTCCAATAATGTGGTAGAATATAAAGCTCTGCTAATTGGTCTTCAAGTAGTAAAACAATTGGATATTGAGTTCCTAGAAGCTTATGGAGATTCTCAAGTAATTGTTAATCAGGTCAGAGGGACATATGAAGTTAGAAATCCTTATCTTATTCCCTATCATCAAGCGGTAATCGAATCGGTCCTTTCATTCAAAGGGTTCTTCATTAAATTCGTACCATGTTCTCAAAATTTGGAAGCTGATGCTCTTGCTAGTTTAGCTGCAGACTTAGTTGTTCCAATTAGAAGACAAAACACCATTACTTTGTTGGATAGAGACTTATTCTGTGTCAAAAATAATTTGCATATCGAACAGAGCTATACTAAAGAATCAAGTTCTCAACAAAGGGATTGGAGAAGTCTATTCATTAATTATGCGGTCCATGGAATTTAACCTGAAGATCCAAAAGAAGCTGCATCAGTCAAGAGACGATCGTTTCGATTCTATTATGATTCTTCTTTACATATGTTATATCGTCATTCTTATGACGAACTTTTGCTGTATTGTCTCTCGAGAGTGAAGCTAAGCAAACACTCCGTGAAGCTCATGATGGTGTCTGTGGTGCCCATCAATCGGGTCCGAAATTACAGGACCGTATTCGAAGAATGGGGCATTATTGGCCTTCCATGATAGTAGATGCTGTGGATTATGCCGGACGGTGTAAAGCATGTCAGATTTAGACCGATTTTATTCATCAACCATCAGAATTCTTACGTCCTACAACAGCTTCTTGGCCCTTCGAAGCTTGGGGCATGAATATTATTGGTCCAATTAATCCTCCTTCTATTGAGGGACATCGGTTTATACTGGCTATAACCGATTACTTTTCTAATTGGGCAGAAGCGATTTCCCTTGTTGAAGTAAAAACATCTAACGTGGTTAGCTTCATCAAACACTATGTAATTTATCGTTTTAGGATTCACCGAAGGATAATTTATGATAATGGACCCCAATTTGCCAGTCAGACATTTTATCGATTCTGTGACAAGAATTGGATCCAAAATCTAGCTTCTACGGCTTATAATCCAGCTGCTAATGGTTTGGCTGAAGCTTTCAACAAGACAATCATTAAACTTCTCAAAAAGTTCGTTTCTTCTAATAAACGTGATTGGAATGAGAAACTTGGAGAATGTTTATGGGCTTATCGAACGACAGTCCGAACTCCTACTAGTTTTACACCATTTTTACTGGTTGACGGATGTGAGGCTGTTCTTCCACTGGAAATCCAGATTCCATCTCTTAGAATAGCCATTGCTAATGAGCTAACTACAGAGAATAATGATCGATTGAGACTTCCAGAACTTGAAGGTCTAAACGAGAAGCGTCTTCAAGCACAACAGCAGCATCGTCGGGTATGTCCGAAGGTACCCTGACTGGTTCTTCGACGTTCCCTTCCTTGGGCCATCGAAGACTCCCTTTCATATTGTAGCCATGTACGAAGGAGCGAATGGATGCATAAAAGCGAGCATACGTATGAAGTATTCGTAGCTCGGTTGTGCTTGTAGCAGTCGATACTCTGAATTTAGCACCGGTACAAGCAGTGCTAAAGTATCTCCAGGCTCTTGCACCATCAATTAACTTCCCATAATGATGGAAGCTGGTGGAGGGATTACCAATGTAAAGTTGGTCACATCCAAACTGGCAAGCGAACTGACTTGGTAGTTACGGTTCGAACGCACAGTTGTCTTCATTCCTGTACATCAGATGTGAGGGTCTGATGCACATTAGCCATTTGAAAACCGACACAGGTAATAAAGTCCTCCATTCGCCTCTATATTCAAATTGTACACTGAGGCAATCGGCTGGAACTTATGTCCTTGTGCAGAAAAAGTTCCATCCATGAGAATAGTTCAACAATGCTCGGGTATTTGCCACTGTAGTTGCAGTCTACGTGGCTTTATTGAATTTCAGGAGGAAGACCTCCGCATTATCTCCGGGGCCTGGCGGCAACAAACTGTAGTTATGATGCAATAACCAGCCCATCAGATAAGTATAGGGCATCTCTACCCTAGAGAAATCTCTTCGGTGAGGAGCATTATTGATTAGCTCATCACCAAAGGTCAGTAAACCAGCATTTATTCGACACACCATTGCCGATAGCAGGTTGATTCTGACCTTGAACACCAAACGTACTGCCAGCCACAGTACGTTTCGGTGGATTCTGTCAGCTGTGCTAATCCCTGGCATGACCCATCTCCGCAGCCACAGAGAAAGAAAGCCTGCTAGCAAGGCTTCTCTTGAGATCTTCTGACCGCCGTGCCTCAAATAGCTCAAAGCTTCAGTCCCCGTAGGGATGTCTCCAGTCTTAGTGGTCAGATACTGGTCTGAAGACTTATGTGTGATCATCAAACTATGGATTAGATCTGAAGGAATTATTGAACAAGGGTTGATGGTTGGAGCCTTATTTTCTTGAAATCTCCCTAGTCGTTCTTGGATATCCTATTCTCGTGGTAGAATAAATAGGTTGTCCATTTATTAGTATATGCCATGTACGACCCACTTTCATACATAGTGGTGCAAATTAAATAATGGCACATTAATTCTTGATATACTTTGACTAGATCAGGATTTTTCTCGCTGATCTCTGCTAGTTCCCGGTTGGAGGGAATATACTCTTCATAGGGAGCTTCACCCATCGACAACTTAGAGAAGAACTGCATCTCGTACAGTGCAAAACCCATCTCACCTAGTGGGGTTGCAAAAGTTCCTATTGAACTGATGTACAACTCCATCAGAGCCAAGAACAGGTTACTTTCCATCGGTATACCCTGGCTTGTGGAGGCCACTGCGTCATAAAGGCCAATGGCTTCCCGATCCATCTTGAAGTTTTTCATGATCCAAGCACTAAGCTGAATCCAGTTCTGGTTATAAGGTATCATCCACCCTGGTAGCCTAGGGTTGTCCTGAGGGTATAATACTGAAGCCTTTATGAACTTGTTAATGAATATTAGAGTCTGCACCGGTTGGATCAGAGCTGAATCTTCACTTGGTGTGAATCCAGGTAGTAGACCGGAGAAATGGACGACACCACCACTAGGAGTACTGATGTGGTAGCCCATTTTGTTGGCCCCATCCCTCTCGAAAATGATTCTGTCCGATCTACCATGACTGCTGGGAGTCAGGTTCCATAGCATTTGTCGTGGATGGGTGGCATGTACGAAAGCAGATAAGGGATAATCTCTGGCCATGTCTGGGAGATAGATCGCCTTCTCTTCAAATTTGAACACCAAGCCTTCTTCTTGGGGTGTGGTTGTGATTGCTATAGCGTCTCCAAACAGGACACAGGCTTAAAGAATTGTTGGTCATCTAGCGATACCAGCAATTCTCCATTTATCATCGACAACAACATTCTGTCCTCCTAAGCAGCTATTAGCTGTTGTCTCCCTTCAGGGTATTGCGGATGTGATTGAAGGAATTCTACATGGGAAAAATTCTCCAAGTAATTTGAACCCACCATACCAGCTGGTGAGCCAAATATTTCTGCAAGGGGATGAATCTGCAAGTCCACTGCCAAGAGAAAAAGAAAAATCAAGTTAGTAAAAATCTAATTTGAATTTTTACGCAGATGACTTAGTCTGAATTTTTATGCATAAAAATTAAAGACTATGTACTAGAGAGCTTGACTATGCAAACTTTACGCTTATGCGCAAAAAATTAAGTTGATAAAATTTTAAGTGCAAAAGTTCTTTGTTTTACGCAAAGTCTTTCACTTGTGATTTTACGCTGGCACGTATTGACGTGAGCGTATTTTGATTTTTACGCTGACACGTATTAACGTGAGCGTATTTTGAATGTTACGCTGACACGTATTGACGTGAGCGTGTTTTGTTTTTTATGCTGGCACGTATTGACGTGAGCATATTTTAAATTTTGTGCTGACACGTATTGACGTGAGCGTATTTTTTTTACGCTGGCACGTATAACGTGAGCGTATTTTGTTATTTCAATTTCTACGCTGACACGTATAAACGTGGGCGTGAAGTTTAGGGTTCGCATCTTCTTCTTCTCCGACGAACTTACGGCCGAATTAGGGTGTTCTACCTTTTATGGTCGGAGCCACTGAGGGGTTGGTCTTGCGGGGTGTCTCCGATGGTGCGGCGACAGTTTCCGTGTGTTCGTTTCTCGATGAAGCAGCGACGGGCTTCTTCTCCTTGGCGTCGACGGTGGTTTTGCTCATGGGGGCCATTGGTTAGAATTGAGAGTATGAAGAAAAAGAGAGTAAAGAAAGTTCAAGAATGAGTAAAGTTCTCTCTCTATCGGCAAGACTCTATTTATAGAGAATTTTGAAATCTGTTCAAATTCTCAAAATTTACGTTGACTGTTGGATATCCCGAATATTACGCTTCTCAGTCGACCGTTGGGTATCCTGAACTTTACGCAGACTGTTGAGTATACCGAATTTTACGCGGACTGTTGGGTATCCCGAATTTTACGCGAACTATTGGATATCTCAGATTTTACGCTTCTGTTTAAAGTATTTCAAATCTTTGAAAAAATTTGAAAACTTTGAAGGGGGTCTTGTAGAAGTATAAATAAATTACATAGACCAAGTCAAAGAAGTTGAGAGCTTTACGCAAGTCAAACTAAATCAGAATCGGATTTTACGCAGAGAGCAAACAGGGTAAAACTCTACGCGAGCTACTTTACGCGAGAGGCATCCTCAAACTTTACGTGGGAGACAGGCTGTCCACATCGCATTTAATGCGCGTGATACTGTTCTGACAGAATAATTTTCTGACAGCAAATTACGCAGAAGCCGAGAAGATTTTTTTATTAAACCCAACACTTGTTGTTTAGTGTGCAGATGGGCTACTTTATGCTCAAGAGATTGCTTCCTTTACGCACGAAAGCTATTTCGAGTTTTTTACGCTCAAGACTTTTGTGCGTGTAGAGTTTATTTGAGCTAATTTTACGCTCAAGGCTACTTTTTAGCCACTTTATACGGGAAGTCTATTTTGAGTTATTTTACGCCCAGTCTGCTACTTTACACAGGAAGTCTATTTTGGGTCATTTTTACGTCCAATCTTTTCTGGCTATATGAGAAAGTGGTCTGCTTACGTGTCTTTTATGCCACATTTATCGAGGAATGTGTGTACGTGCTCTCTCCATTTTGTTGAAGTAGTGGGACACATGTCACCATGCGTAGAGATCAAAACTCTACATGGGACACGTGTCATCACGCATAGAGGTTGATTTCCATCATGGGTGACAATTACTTGCGTAGAGACCCAATTATGCTGTTTTTTACGCACAGAGGGTCTAGTCTATAAATAGACTTATTTTTAATACAAGACGACATCAAGAGAGATACAAAAGAAAAGATTCTGAGAAAATTCTGACTGTCAGAGTGATATTCCCAGAAGCATTTCTTTAACTTTTTCTCAAGAACAGGGTGAAGCAAAGCAGGAAAGCATTCGACTGTGCCATCAGTGCCGTTGTTCGATACCTTTCTGGTGACTTAGTTCTTCCAATTGTTCATCTTCTTTAAGAAGTTCTCTTCATCATCATTGTATGGTCCAAGGAACAAAGTGATCGCTCTCAGATCAGACTTCCATAGCAATACTTCCTAGAAACAATTTGTACTTTTGTACTTTTTTCTAGTTTTCTTTCAAAAGCCAATTTTAGGCATTTTGTTAAGTGAAACAAAAGTATCTAGACTGTATCCTCTCTATCCCCTTCTTCTCATTTAGGTCATGTGGCCTCCTATTCCGCATCATATGATATCCACCTGAATCAAAGCCTAGAAAATTATAAAAATATTAATATCAACCAAGGTTCATAGTATCGGTATCGGTATCAGAAGTAAAAAGTTTTCGATTGGTGGTAGGGCGAGCCACAATCCTTTGACGGAGGATTCTTCGTCAAAGGATTGGTGGTGCGAGCCAGGATTCTCCGTCAAAGATTTCTGGCTCGTCCCACCACCAATCGAAATCTTTTTTACTTTTGATGTTTTGAATATAAACATCAGAAGTAAAAAAATTGATTGGTAGTGGGACGAGCCAGAATCCTTTGACGGAGAATCCTAGCTTGCCCCACTACCAATCCTTTGATGGAGAATCCTCCGTCAAAGGATTCTGACTTCCCCTACCACCAATCAAAAAAATTTTACTTCTGACACCGATACAGATATTGTGAACCTTGGTTAATATTAATGTTTTCATAATTCTCTAGGCTTTGGTTGAGGTAGATATCATATGATACGGAATAGGAGGTTGAGAGAGTCGAATGAGAAGAAGGGAAGTAGAGGGAGGCCAGAGAGGGCGCCTTCTTGTTGAACATGTATCTATGCATCTATTTGGACTATACTCGAATAATGTGTATATATCTTTGCAGAATTATTATCAAATAGATATGAATTACTATCTACAGTATCGTTCATGGATGTACAATCATCATCATGATGACATATGCAGTGTACGGGATAAATTTATAGAGGGTCTACAACATTTCCTGCAATTTGCCAAGGCGTTCCCTCAGTACATAGACGATACTAAAATTAAGTATCCGTCTGTGAGATATCGCAACTTGAAATATCATCCAGAAGTAGAAGTCACATATCATTTGTACTCGAAGGGTTTCACACCGAATTATTATCAGTAGACCGCGCACGAAAAACTTATGTCTTTCGCATCAGAGTCGGAGCCTTATGTGGATGTCCACAACCATGCTGCTTACGACGATGGATGGCTAAACATGGTTTTTGACGCATTATGGCCTATTTTCGATCCGAAAAAACATGATGCAGCCGAAAAGGCATCGAACGTCGATGCTGCAAAGTTTATGGAGTTGCTGGAGAATGCAAGTACTCCATTATATCATGGTTGTGAGGATCATTCACCGTTGGAGGTGGTTACAAGATTGTTGAGCATCAAGTCTAATTTTAACATGTCGCAAGAATGTTACAACCGACTGATGGAGTTGATTATAGAGATATTGCCTGAGGGTGCTAAGTTGCCTAAAGACTTCGACCGGTCTAAAAGGATGGTGAGATTGCTCTGGAAGGGATACGAGAAAGTCGATTCCTGCTGCAACGAGTGCATGCTCTACTACAAAGATGATAAGGATGAAGAAGTGTGTAGATTTTGTAGCACTGATCGCTACAAGCCAACTGCTACAGGGAGATCTTTTGGTAAAAGGAGGCCGATCGATTCAATGCACTACTTGCCTTTGACACCATGGCTGCAGAGGTTGTTTATGGCGAAGGAGACTGTCGAAAACATGAGTTGGCACAGACAAGAACATACTGAATGAGTGTTGGATCACCCATACGATGGAGAAGCTTGGAAGCAATTTGATCGAGAGTATCCTAATTTTGCCGATGATTCGCTAAGATTGGGGCTCTCCTTTGACGGTTTCACTCCGATCGGACTTTCGGGCTCCCAACATTTGTGCTGGCCTGTGATCGTCATTCCGTACAACATACCACCTTGGATGTCCATGAAGACTCCAGTTATGTTCTTAACCGTCATCATCCTTGGTCCAAATAACCCAAAGAGAAATATCAATATGTACTTGCAGTCGTTAATAGATGAGTTGAATCAGCTGCAGGAAGTCGACGCGAACACGTACGATGTTAGCAAGAAACAAAATTTTCAGATGAATGCAGCACTTATGTGGACTATCAACAACTTTCCGGCTTATGGCATGTTATCAGGATGGAGCATGGATGGTCGTTTCTCATGTCCTTTTTGCATGGACCGTACCAAGGCTTTCCGTTTGAAAAACGGAGGCAAATCGTGCTTTTTTTTATTGTTATTGACATTTTCTAACGATCATCCATATAGGAGGAATATGAATGCTTTTTATGCAGAGAATGGAAAGTACAAGCAACCTAAGGCCATTTTTTTACTGGACAAGGAGGATAAAGGAAGAGTTTGTAGGTGGATTCAGGGCCTCAAATTTCCAGACGGCTACTTTTTCAATCTAAGAAGATGTCGACACGAAGAAGAACAAACTGACGGGTATGAAGAGCCACGACTACCATGTATTCATTGAGAGATTAGTTTCGGTTGCATTTCAAGAGTTCATATCGGCGGCAGTTTGGGATCCTTTGACAAAACATAGCATATTCTTCATGGATCTTTGTTCTAATAACCTGCTTGTCAATCATCTAAAAATATAAGAGCAGGACATTGTGGTAACACTCTGCAAGCTAGAAAGGGTGTTTCTATCACTACCACTTTTCTAGATTAGGGGTATTTTAGTAACATTGTGTTAATTTGAATTTTTGATTACTTTATTACTATTTGATTCCTGTGGTAATTGTTGATTAACGCTTTTGGTATTAGCAGATGGTTTAACCTTAGTTAACCATGATTAGAATACTAACCATGTGATTAGAGACTTAATTAGCTAATTAAAATTTAAGTTGGAGCTTAGTCCTAATTAGGAAACAATTCAAGTGATTTTTAGGCTATTTTAATATATAGCTTTTTGGCCTTTTTGCTAATAGGATTCTTGTTTAACTTTAGATGAGTTGTGGCCCATCACCATCCCAAACTTAACCCTAGCAACCCCTATGGTCGGCCACAACAGCAGCCCCTTTTTTTATGTGTTATAGTATTGTAGCCATCAAGTTTCTCAAACCCTAGAAATCCCCTTCTCTTCCAAAAGCCTATTTTTCTCAACTCTCATCCAAATCAATCCAAATGAAGTGCGTTGCGATCCTTGGGAGGAGAGGAACTTGCTGGAGACTTTCTAGCAAGGAATTAGAGGCTTTGGACTGGAGGAAATCGGCATCGAGAAGTTTGGAGGCTCGTTTCATTGAGATATTGACTCTCAATAGGTAAACCCCTCTAAACCCCTGTAAATTATAATTTTTATTCATAGATGCGTCTATCTAGGTACTCCGGACCTGTAGATGTAGTTTGGTTGGTTTTCGTATCCGTTTGGTAGGAGTATCGGATGCGTATCAGTGTATTGGAACACAAGTTCGTTGAAATGCCTCTTAGAATCAAAAGTTCATATTTTTCAATTCTGTTATCACAAATTTGTTGCTTTTTATATTTGAATTTTTTTTCGTGAAGACAGATCTCGATTTGAAACATTTTTGTGTCCAAATCGAACACGGTCACACGTGCATGAGGTACCGTTCGTGTCCTGATGCTTGAGTGGCATAACTCGATGGATACGACACGGTTTCATATGAAACTTGATGGACACATGGGGGCAACCTCTGCCCATGTGCTCCTAAAGTTTCACGAGGTTTCGTAGAGCGTGCACAGAGCAATCGAACCCATACAGGTCTAGTCCACTGTGTACACGTACAAAAATTGCCGATGATACGGCCTTCGTTCGCGGACGCGGCGCGATGAGGACATGATCCAGGAACATGGACACGTAGCCCGTGTGATACACGTCTCGTAAAATATGTGTACACTATGTGGACACGTGCTAAGGTGGTGTACACGTAGACCTAGACCTAAACCCCACCGAGCTACGTGCACGTGCACGAGACTTCTGGTGTGCGTGTGGCATTTTATCGAGCACGGTGTCATGCCCCGATCCTGCTAGGGTCGTCCGTCTTGCCTGAATCACTACGAGATCGATCGTCCTTGCTAAGGCGTGATGCCGTGCAAGCCTAAGTTGCGCCTGCACAAGGCCATGTACCTGCACAAAATAACTAGTCAAGCAAAAATATACACACGCACCCATTTATTACAGAAAACCAAATATTGGACACAGAGATTTGAAATAGAAATACTTCTTTTATTGATTAACTTGATAGGAATACAAGTACAAAGCTTTGCAAACTCAGATTTTCTTATCTTGGCTACATGATTCTCTTTAAAACTCTCTTTTGAAAATAGTCGCAATGCCCAAACATCATATCCCTTTATTACATGCTAAAAATGAAAAGTCACCCTCAAAGAAAAAAATTAAAACTTGTCTTGAATGAAAAGTAGCTTCGAGGCAGTCCACAGCTCTACTGGGCTAGACGAGCATCATTGTCTCACTTGAAATTCCCCTGTCTCCTTTGTTTTCTGAAAAGGATGCCCACAACGTGGGTCAGCACACATCATGTACTGGCGAGCGACTTTTGGCCGAACTCGCAAATCTCTGCACTAAATTAACATATGGAGCTAACATTTACTAGTGATCTTTCTACTTGTCTAGGTTATTTTTAATAATTCATAAGAACATGATAGTAGAATATTTCATAAGCAACTTACCATCGTCGACAGTCATCCCTACAAAAAAATATGTTAACACAATTTGTATAACGAGTAATTCATAATTCATTCTTGTAGATATTGAAGTTGTCATTCGGGTCACATTCGGGTCATGCAGGTGGACTATTCTACATGTTAGTCCATGGGGTATCCCCATGATTAGCTGCTGTGACTCTCCGGTTCAGCTCGTCGCTACAGACTCAGATATCGACTTCCATTTTCACATGGAGGCCCTAACCACTCCTAGGCTGAGAGGTTCCAGGTGCCCCCAGATACCACCCGAGAAACAAATATTTTCTTGTATATGTCTGCCATGAAATATAAAAGAACAGAACAATTATCGGAGGACCGGACTTTTACTTTACGTTACAGACTCGCTTGTACAAAGAAAGCCTAGGGACGAAAACCTAGGTACAACAGTCTAAGTACAATTATTTATTTTTGATTCTGGGGGGTGACGATAGAGGCTCGGGAAAGCGACAACCGCTCTGCCTTACTCCTTGGACGATCAGTATGCAGCCTTGGCTCGTGGAAGATCTGTTTGGCGTGGACGAAGAAATGCTCTTCTTGCTCTCCTCGTGTTGCTCTCCTGGCTTCTCTCTCTCTCTGTGGTTATCGAAAAGGGGGAAACTCTCTCTGTATATCTGTCTCTCTCTTTTTTTTATTCTTTTGTTGCCGGGGGGTCTGTGCAAAAAAATGATGCTGGCTATTTATAAGAGTGGGGGGTGATCATTAGGGTTTGCAAATGATTATTTATTTGGAATGTCGGTGCTCCTTCAATCTATCTGAACCCTTGATCCTGATTACAATGAATCTAGGCCATTAATGCAGATAGCACCGAATCTTGTGAGCAATTAATGTTAACTGCTTTAAATCTTCATGGTTGATTATACCAATGTCCGATTGCTCGCCACGTGTCCCATTGGCTTGATGATAAATGATATGCCCTGATCTCAGTAATTATGATAATGATGTCAAATATATTTGTTGGGATTCGGTTAAATCCTTGATTGATCCGATGCTACGTGTTTTAATTGTGGGTCCTGCCAGAGCCGCATGGGATAGACAAGACTTGAACCGCAGGAAGATAATCTTCATGAGCCGCATGGGACAGTGCTTTATTGAGCCGCAGGGGATGAACTCTCAATGAGCCGCATATGCATAATCTCTACGAGCTGCATAAGCTAGCATTGTATTGAGCCGCAGGGACTGGGTTCTCGGTGGGCCGCATATGGCTGATTTCTGCTGGCCATATAGGGTGACTCTTAGTGAGCCGCATGAAGCTGTTCCCCATTTAAGCCGCATGAGACGTGCCACGTAGCAATCTAGGACTTCTGTCGGATCGGGTCAGAGATTTTTTTCTTTTCCCGAAGAGTCTGTGATTATGGCAGAACCATTATGACGCTTTATGTCAGAGCCGTCACGGTCGTCGAGTCGTGTCAGGGCATTAAATGAGGCCACTACTCAAATGGCCAGCTGTAGGGAAGGATCCCAAGGGGAGGATGTGGCGTCGATCGGGCCGCATATTCCTGCTAAATCGCATACACTCCCGAGCCGCATGAGACTGAGAGTCTTCTTTGAATCGCATAAGGCAGCTCCTGTATGAGCCGCATGGGCTTCTTCCCAGAGCCGCATGGACCATTACTCTGATATTTTCCATGCTTCTACAGGACCCCCTTCAAAGTTTTCAATTTGCAAAATTGAAACACTTTGAATAAGAAGCATAGCCCCGTTCATGCCGCATAAGTGTCTCAGCCGCATAGACTCATCTGGCCGCATAGGCTCTTTGCCACGTGTCCTGACTACGTGTGCAAATCTTCATTAAATGCTCTTTGATTCGTTTTGAATTAACGCTGTCTTTTGGGGGAGGATCCCAAGGGTCGGTTTTGCCTTGACCGAAGCGTTTTTGCCTTTATCTTTTGAACCGGCGCGTAAATCGAGGCGTAATCTGAGATGTTTGTTTGTTTTATGGGTCTCTTTCGCCTATAAATAAGAGACTTTTAGTCTCTTGGGGGTTTCTTTACCTTCTCTCTTTCGCTCGACCTCTTCGTTGCAGACTTCCTCTTCGTCCTCTCCTCTCAGCGATCGGCAATGGCTCCCAAGAAGACGGCTGCTGCTACGGGCAAGAAGGCCGCGTCATCTTCTGCGGCCGCGAAGGGCAAGAAAGCTGCGTCTTCATCGACTACGGCGGCAAACGTGGCGGCTCCTCCGATGGCTAACGTGCCTGTCTTTCACTCTGACGTTCATCCGCCCATTGCTGGTAGGGCCATTAATATGAACTGCCATGGCTACGCCGTATATTTTATGCGCGAGCCTATATTCCCAAGTATTCCGTGCATACGACTCATATTTGGACCGCATGGGATCTGACCCTGGCCTGAGCCGCATGAAGGTTGTTTGCATAACTACTTCATCATCAGGGCCGCATAAGCCCATCTAGACCGCATGAGTTTTTTTTTTCTCAGACCCTGCCGCTTAAGCACATTTCAAACTGAACAGCATAAGCTCATCCTCGCTGAACCGCATAAGCTCCTCCTCGCGGGGCCGCATAAGCATTTTCGAGCCGAATAAACTTATTCAAATCAGACCATATTCGCATACACTCCCTTCGAACCGCATAAGCTCCTTCACACTGAGCCGCATGAGTTCCTTTCGAGCGAAACCGCATAAGCTTATTCGCACTGGTCCGTGTGGGCTCTTTCAAACTGAGCCGCATAAGCTCATTTGAACTGATCTGTATAAACCTTTTTAAACCGAGCCGCATGAGGCTATACTGAGCCGCATAAGCATCATGTAGTTTTGTGTTTCAGCTATCTTTTTGACTTGTTTCTTTCGCCTTTTCTTCAGTGAATCTGCCAGTGAATCCTGCGGGAGAACTTATGGTAAGCTCGCGTCAGTTTGCCTCGAGCGTACATCGGGATGACTTAGTTCGTCAAGTGTCCGAACAGCTACTTGTTGACGAACCTTTGGAGCGACTAAATGCTATCAGGGTTCAATCTTTTCAATTCCTTGGTGACATAATAAGCTCCGGGCAGTCTGATGGGAAGTATCTGAAACCGGTCTTCCTCTTTGGGGATGCGTTGGTCGTAGAGAACTTTCGAGTGCTGGATGTTTCCGAGAGTTGGGATTTTGACCTGGACGGGATACCAATTCACATCCCTATTATGAAGTGCCATTTTCTTTGGATCAATATGATCGTTCTGGAAAGGCAGATGCCGGACACCCTCACTCCAACCCGACCGGGGATGTTTGTGGGTGACATCCGTTATAGCAGAGCCACTGGGTCAGTGCGCGCGGTCAAAGATCCGGCCAGTCGGTCCGTGATGGGGTTAGTTCCGGGTACCTTCATCAACACCCTCGATCCTAATTTTTTATTCTCCCAGGCTGATATCAGCTTGCTCGCAAAGGGTCCTATCCTGTTGGCAGGTTGGTACTGCCGAGCTGGTTACACCCCATTCCCCCGTGGGCTAATCTGACCTCATGGATTCTACGGAAGTACGAAGAATTTTTACGGGGAGTCAACCTTTATGACGCTATCCGGGGTACCAGCCACGGGTTGCCCGTTAATAAGCCAATATTCATGGCCCTTCTGGAGATGTACAATCATCGGACGGGGACCTTTTTCACCCATGTCGGGGAATTGGGGCTCACTCTTTACGAGATGTATGCTGTCTCCAAGCTCCCCTGGGGGGATGAACCCTTCGAGGTGTACACTCCGACGAATGAGGAGCTCCAAGATTTGGATCGACGATTCCCCGGTTTCGTCGCCGTGTATCAACAACTATTGTGCCATCATAGCACCTGTCACCGAATGACTATCCAGAAAAACGACAGCTCGGAAGGGGACTCTCCCCATACTAAATCTTGGGTCTCGTACCTCTTCAAATTCAGTACGGCTGGCCGGGTTACTTCTCGAGACCGTCTGACTCCTAGGGAAGTAGAGGACTTGATGTCGACCGCTAGGAGGTCGAGGTCTAAAAGTGACCGATTCGGGAGCCAGATTGATTCCTTCAGCTACTTTTGCTATAGTACCCGACGGCTGTCAGAGAAGGCACTCTTGGCCGGCTTTCTAATGGTATGGTTGCGCAACTGCGTAGTCTCAGGAGGGGCAGGTTCTATTGAGAGGATCAGTCGCCACTTCATTCTTCCTGCCGTGAAGTTGGCCTTTGGGGTCAGGCTGGCTCTTCTTCCTGCCATGGTGTGCAGTATTCAGCATGGTCTCCGTGCCTTCTCGTCCAAGGTCATTGCTCGTGACGTGGCAATGGACTTTGAACGTGTAGAATTACCTTATCATTACTTACTGGGATGGCTGTTGCTGCATTATCAGTCCTTGATGAGACCTGGAACGGGAGATGGCGTTACAGATGACGACGCATTTCTTTTCAAGTATCACCATCAGCCTTGGGAATGTAGTATCATGCCGGCGTGTCGGAGGATGCTGGCGAGAGTGGACGGGTATAATTTCTTCGTGTCCGTTCCTCGTTTCACTGATCAAGAGGTAAGAAGTGTTCATGTTGATGGGGTTGGACCTCCTCATTTCTTGCCTGAAAAGATGCGTTTCTGGCTGCGTAACATTCGCCCGGCGCATTTAGTTTACCGGAATCGCAATACTGTGTATTTGGAGCCCTACTTGCCTAGTAGGTTTGCCCATCAATTTGGGTATAGTCAGCCATTCCTCGGGCGCCCCAGTTCTTACCTGGGATTTGAAGGTAGCATTCTTGACGGTATTAGGGCATGGAGCTACTATGACACCTGTCATACTCGGACTAGCTTCTTGGTCCCTGTCGCACACGTGATAGGGGAAATCCTGCATATGGCGGCCCTATATCATGTTACGGCGAATCCTCCTCCACTCGATTTTGACTCGAGGACTAGCTTCATTGTGGGCACTCGCCTGGCGGAGAAGGCTACGACGTCGAGAGCAAATAAGAAAGGGACGAATAGAGTTCCTTCGCCCGATTCCGAGTCCTTCGACACAATTGAGGAAGACAACGAGCGGGACGACGAGGACTTCCTTTCTTCGGGTGACGAGACAATGGCGGGTCAGCCTCCCATCATGGCAGGTGAGATGATGACGGATCAACCGTCGGCTATATTTGATGAAGCAGTGGACCAGCTACCATCTGTGTCGGAGGTGGTATGGGTAGAACTATCGCCCGTCATGCCTGGTCCCTCACGTAAGCGAGGCAGGCGTGAGTCTACTGGCGGAGGGGTAACTTTTTCTGTAAAGAGAGCGGCGGTCGGTCCCCGTAGACTGCTTATCACGGAGAAGGGTGAGGATGCAGACGGTATTCCAGAGGTAAGTCGAAGCCTTCTCTTTGCTGTAGTTTTCTTCTTTTCCGAAGATATGACTTAATTACTTCTCTTTGTAGATGTCTGGTGAACCGTCCTTACCTGAACCATCTATTTCCCCTGGAGCTGATCCGGCCCTTGCTGCTTTGATTAGCGGCATGTGCGCCGCGGTCCTTTCCGCGGGTGCTCTCTCAGCGGTGGCTGGAAGCTTCCAGGTTGCTGAAACCTTGGCCCGGGGTGACGAAGGTTTCTTTGGACCCGTCCCTGAAATCGCTGATCTTCAGCAATACGACGCCGATCTCGGTACGCCCCTCCCGAAGATGCAAGGGCAGAGGAGTCTATTGTACCTGACCCGGAGGCTGTTGGTGAAGGGGCAATGGTGGCTGCAGGCGAACCTCGGCCTTCACACTCCTCTACTGGTAAGATAAGCCAGATATTGACTAGTGAGGGGGCTTATTTGATCTATCAACATATTCTCCGGGTTAAATTGATTCATGGTTGCCTTGGCCCTGCAGGTCCTGACCCTTTACTTCCTACCGTGGATGTTCTTGGGGAAGGCTCGGCCTGCCGTGATATGGGAAAAAGGAGCGTTCCCTCTTCTTTGCCGTCCATGTCGAGGGGCCTCCTGCCAGCTCCAGGCCGACGGGAAAGGGGTTGGCGATGGTCTCCGCCTCATCCTCCGCAGACTATACGGCTCCGGAGACTGACCTCTCGACCCTGCCGAGTATTCAAATTTTATAGGCTGCCGAAGAGGAGTTGGCCGCTGTTCAAGCGTCCTTCCGTGCGGAGCTGGTTTCTTTTGTGGCAGGAGCGGCGGATTCTGTTGCGTCTTCTTCGGTGCTGCCAGCCACACTCCCGTTGACATCGGCCTCCACGGAGACTCTAGACGAGGTGACGCAGGACGTGGTCGACAGCTTCTATCGTCATTTAAAAAGGGGCATAGACGCTGCCATGGAGCGGGGGACCCCATTTTCTCTATCATTCTAGTGTGGCCGAGGTCAGATTGCAACCTTGAAGTCCTTTCCTGGCGGGGTGGGATTGGTTGCACTGCTGGAACCTAAGCTGACAGAAGCTGATCAGCTTGTGACCCAACTACTGGTGATACGACAGGCGGGCTTGCCTGCTGCGATCGAGCGGGAGCGGGGCTTCCTTATTTCTGCTCGGGATAGGATTAAGCTAGCCCGAGATATGGCTGGGCCAGTTGTACGGGGAGACCTTGATAAGTTCTCTGCTTTGTATGACCAGCTGGGTCGTAGGAGTCAGGCTTGCCGTGCTCGAAAAGAGTCTGCTTCTCGTGGAATCGCTGACACGAAGGAGCGTATTCTTGGACTTCAGCGGGAATTAGCCTTCTTAGAGTCAGAGTTTGAGACTGCTCAGGCGGAGCAGGCGTCAATCGTTCGGGAGGCCGAGAAGGTTTCCCGATCTTCTGATAACCTGGAGCGGGCCTTTAAGAAATTTGAGGATAACTGGCAGGCTCACGCTCACCTGGAGGACGAGGCGGTGCTGACCCACGAGGCGGAGCGTCGAGCCTCCCAGAGGTTTGAGCGGTCGATTGTTTTGCTGACGGACCGTCTCAGGGCGTTATGTGCCCCAGAGCAGTGATCAGCTGTCTGTTTTCTTTGCTTTCTCTCTTTTTTTTTTGTAAGGGATGTGATCCCAAATGAAGTAGTACGTTGAATTTTGAATAAATGAGCATGTTTTAACTCATCATCTCTTTTTTGTACTTGTGGCGTCTGTGAAATTGGACTTGCAGGGGGATTATTTATGGACCTGTTATCCTAGGCGTATCTTGGTTTTAGGTACGGATAACAAGTTTGGACAGGATGTCCGGAACAGCGTGGCGAAGTGGTCATCGATGTTCTCGGTGCTAGGAAAAAAGAATGCCGTAGAGCGGCTGGGCTCCCGGGGCATGGTAGGGTGGTGGATTTATGCTAAGAAGCTTAGCAAAGGAATATTTGTGGACCTATTATCCTTGGCGTACCCTGGTTCGGGATACAGATAATAGGGCAAAAGAAAAACCAACATATTTGCTCAGAGGTTATGAGGACATGGCAAGCATGAGGGTTTTACCGTGGAACCTTCCTGCTCAGAGGTAATGAGGACATGGCAGGGGAGGTTTCACGGAAGATATTCATGGTCAACAGCGGACATTTGTGGACCTATTATCCTTGTCGTACTCCGGTTGTGGGTACAGATAATAGGTCGAAAGGAGACCGACATACTTGCTCAGAGGTAATGTGGACATGGCAAGCATGAAGGTTTCTTCGATGGAGCCTTTCCACTCAGAGGTAATGATAACATGGCAGGAGTGGGCCCAATGAAGAGGGGGTACATAGAACGACTCAGAGGTAGGAGAACGTGGAAGTTCTATGTGAGGGGGCGGTTTGTTTTTGGTGGAAGTGAAAACGACTCAGAGGTAATGAGGACATGGCCGTTTTTTTGGAAATTTGTGGATCGATTACCCTTTTTTGTGTACTGGGAGCGCGGGTAGTGGATCATGAGGGAGGATCTCTTCCAGGAAGAAAGTTCAGAGGTATAATCGTACGTGACTTACTATCTGAAAGAGTGACCGGAATGTGAGTTCAGAGGCACCATCGGGTACATAACTCGATAATTTAAAATATTGAGAAAGTGGGAGTCCAGCGGCACCAGCGGGTACATAACTCGATAATCTGAAGGGAATGTGGGGGTGAGTTCAGGGGCACCAGCCGGTACATGACTCGATAATCTAAAATGTTGTGGGTGTGAGTTCAGTGGTACCAGCCGGCACATGACTTGATAATCTGAAATATTGAGGGTGTGAGTTCATTGGTACCAGTGGGTACATGACTCAAAGACCTTATAGCGAATGTCGTTTAGACATAATATTTTTTTAGGAACTTGCCGTTGACGGACAGCATGAGCAAGTCTCTGTTTTGCTTTGCAAGACGGTAAGCACCGTTGGAGAATACCGTCTCAATGATAAATGGGCCCTCCCACTTTGGCTGGAATTTGCCGGCGGTCTTGTGAGTCATGACCATTGGCCGCCGGACTGCCAAGACGAGATCGCCTACCTGGAATGTTCTGATTTTGACCTTCTTGTTGAAGGCTCCTGAGATGCGTGCTTGGTACAGCTCGATCCTTTGCTGAGCTAGGAGGCGCTTTTCATCTAAGGCCTCAAACTCTTGCAGGCGACGTTGGTAGTTGTCGTCTGTCATTAATTGATGTATGAGGGTGACACGTAGTGAGGGGATCTGGGTCTCCAAGGGGAGGACTGCCTCACTCCCGTATACCAGGAAGAATGGTATATTTTCGGTAGCTGTTCGGACCGTGGTACGATAAGCCCATAAGCACTCGCCGAGCTTCTCGTTCCAGTCACGTTTGTTGGAGGAGACAAACTTCTTGAGAAGTTTGATGATTGTTTTATTGAACGCTTCTGCCAACCCATTTGCTGCCGGGTTGTACGACATCGAGGCGATATTCTGAATACGGTATTTATCGCAAAACCGATAGAATACGTGGCTTGCAAACTGCGGCCCATTATCATGGATGATCCTTCGGGGCAGTCCAAAGCGGTAGATGACGTGATGCTTAAGGAAGCTGATCACGTTTGAAGTCTTAACTTCTGCAAGTGGGACAGCTTCCGCCCATTTGGAGAAGTAATCCGTGATCGCAAGTATGAAGCGATGTCCTCGGGAGGAAGGTGGGGTGATTGGACCAATGATGTCCATTCCCCATGCTTTGAATGGCCAGGACGCCACCGTCGGATGTAAAAATTCGGATGGTTGGTGGATGAAGTCCGCGTGGACTTGGCAAGCTTTGCACTTTCTAGCATAATCTATCGCGTCTGCCACCATCGTGGGCCAGTAGTAGCCCATTCGGCGAAGGCGATCTTGTAGTTTTAGGCCGGGCTGATGGGCCCTGCAGACACCGTCATAAGCTTCTCGTACGGCTTATTTGGCTTCTGCGTTCGACAGGCACCGGAGTAATAATCCGTCATAGGAGCGGCGATACAGCATCTTCGTCTCTGCATCATAGAAGAATCTGAGAGAACGTCGTCTGACAAAAATGGCTTCCTTTGGGTTCTCTGGGAGGATGTCGTAGACGACGAAGTCGATGAATGGCTGTCTCCAGTCTGGTGCTTCGTCGACCGTCTGGGCGGAATAACTCGCCACGAATTGAACATTGTTCTTGGGGCATACCAGTTTATGGCCTATCAAGTCAACCGAATGATGAGCTTGGTTTGGCACTGCTAAAGAAGCGGCAAGGCCTGCTAGAGCATCGGCTTCGATATTTTAGAGTCTGGGGACGTGCTCGATGAAGAATCCCTCAAACGATGAGATAATGTTGATCGCAATTTGATGGTAGGGGATCATGTCTTCATGGCAGACCTCGTATGAGCCCCGGATCTGATTGACGATTAGTTGGGAGTCGCCGTACGCTTCAAGGTATTCTACCCCCAGCTCTCTTGCCAGTTGGAGACCAATGACCAGAGCGTTATACTCGGCCATATTGTTAGAGCAGGGTTCTGTGAGGGAGTAGGCGCGATTGATCACCAGTCCAGTAGGAGAAATCAATACCACTACAGCCCCAACGACGATGTTTCCCTTGGTTCCGGTTCTTGAAGCGCCATCGAAGAACATTCGCCATTTGTTATCGTGGATGGCTGTATTCGAATCGACGACCTCATCTGGGATCTCTTCATATATTTTGGATGACTTCGATCCTGGGTGGGCTGCCAAGAAGTCTGCCAGGGCTTGACCCTTGACAGCCTTCTGCGGAACGAAGATCATATGATAGGGGGACAGCAATATTGCCCATGTAGCGAGACGAGAGCTGAGTGCCCCTGGTTTAGTCATGAGGACTCTGAGAGGGTTGACTCGGGAGATCATATGTATGGTTTGCCCTGTGACGTAGTGCCGCGTCTTTTGAATGGCGAACACCAGGACGAGGCATTCCTTCTCCACGACGGTGTATCGGTGTTCTGGCCCAATCATCATTCGACTGAGGTAATATATAGCTTGCTCATGGCCTGCATCGTTGTTTTGTGCCAACAAAGCACCAAGGGAGTGTTCTATTACCCGTACGTAGAGCAGGAATAGTTTTCCAGGAACCGAGGCTACCAAAACTGGAGGATTTGATAAGTATTCTTTGATGCTGTCGAAAGTACGCTGGCATTCCTCGTCCCATACGAATGAGACTCCTTTCTTCATGAGGTGCGTGAATGGTCGGCATCGCCCGGAGAGGTTGGAAATGAACCTTCTGATGTAAGCTAGCCTTCCTTGGAGGCCTCTAAGTTCGCGGAGACTTCTCGGGGGAGCCATCTCCATGATCGCCTTTGTTTTCTCGGGATCTACATGGATACCCTTGGCAGTGATGATGAAGCCTAAGAACTTCCCGCTGGATACGCCCAAAAAGGACTTCGTGGGGTTCATCTTCAAATTGTGCGTTCACATTAGATCGAATACCATCTTTAGATCCTGTATATGGTCTCCCTTGCTACGGCTTTTAACGGCTATATCGTCAACGTAGCACTCCACCGTCTTACGTAAGTGGTCTCTAAAGATGATGCTCATGGCTCTTTGATATGTGGCGCCAGTATTCTTTAAGCCGAAAGGCATGACTGTGTAGCAGTACGTGCCGATCGGTGTTCGGAATGATATATGCTTTTCGTCGTCAGGAGACATTTTGATTTGGTTGTACCCCGAGAAGCCATCCATGAATGACACGCGTTCGAAGCCATAAGTATTTTCGATCATGATGTCTGTGATAGGAAGGGGGAATTCATCTTTGGGGCACGCCTCGTTCAGGTTGCGGAAGTCGATGCAGATTCGAATCTTCCCATTCTTCTTAAGGACGGGTACTATGTTGGCGACCCAGTCTAGATGTTGCTCTTTGCGAATGAAGCCGCTGGCTATCAGTTTGTTGACCTCGGCTTCGATCGCATCCATGATGCCCGGACGGAAGCATCGCTGTTGCTGCTTGACTGGCTTTGCATCCGGCCGTATGTTGAGTTTGTGGAGAGCGATGTTAGAATTTAACCCTGGAATGTCTACATAGCTCCAGGCGAACACATCAATATACTCTCTCACAAGTTCTAACAGCGACTCCCGTTCTTCGTCAGTTAGGCTTTTACTGATGAAAATCGGTTTTGAAGAAGATTCGCTGCCGAGATCCACTTGTATGACCTCATCTTCAGTAGGAGGTTCTCTCAGTTCGAACCGCTTTTCCTATTGTGCGTCCAATTGTTGGGCCCATGGCTCAAGCTCGAGGATTTCGGGGATGTCTTCGTCTTCTTCGTAAGCGTCGGCGAATGCCATGTTGACTGACATGACTTGTCTGAATACATCTCCGATGCTGGTATCTGAGTCAGAAGTTGGTGATCCGGTTGAATGTGACTGCCAGTCGCATTCTTCGTTTGAACTTCCAGGGGTCGTAGTTGGCATTACATACCCTAACCCGTATCGAGTTTTGTTATAGTAGTTCCGTGGTTTGCCCGTCGGGGCTGGCGACTTCAAAGGTAATCGTCGCCCAGTGCCGTAGTTCAATCCTGGCGTCGTCTCTAGATCATACCCCTGTTTCTGTATGAGATATTTGGATTGAGGGCTATAGAGATACAGAGGCAGTCTCCCAGCATCTGACCCGAGGTCGACTTCTTCTATGGCGTGGGGATGCGGGTTGTTCGTCCGGCCGAAGATGATCGGATGGTCTCCTTCCTCGAATATTCGGTAAGCGTCTTCTACTGGAGTAAGCTGGATCACGGTGTACACATTTGTCACCTGTGTGTGTAGGTGAGCGCCTATACCGTGTTCCATAGCATACATTGTACATAGCTTATTGAGTTCGGTGTAGTTCAAAGATAATCCTTTATTGATGAAGTAAGGTTTCTTTTCTAGGGGGATTACATCATCAGCGGAGGGGACATCAGTGTGGGCAGCCACATACTTGGCTAGCTTCGGTTCCTCTTCGGCTACCCCCTGTGTGAACGAAGATTGAGAGGGCGACCGGGGAAGCTTGAATGTCAGTAGTTCGGTTGATGGAGCAGAGCGTGGAGTTGTTGGCAGACTAGCGACCCCCAGTTTGGCATTTGATGTGGGGCGAGGAGTGGCTGGTTCGCTAGAAGTGTCAGACCTCGCATCGGGGTGACGACCCTTCCTGGAAAGGCGTATCGTCATGGGCCTATCCGAGGGGTTGAGCTTCCCTGCTTGTGGTTGCCTGACTCTTGGTAGCCTGATTGTAAGTGGCTCAGTTGTGGGTCTCGGCACTTGGCCGGACCTTGGCAGCCGGATTATCATTTGCTCTTTCTGCGCTGAGAGGCTGATTGCATCCTTCCGCAGAGTGGCGGTAAGGGGTGCAGACTTGCCCGGCTTGCGAGCTTGGAGGTGGATCGTCAGGGGTCCTTCTGATCCCGTGGCTGTTTCGGTATGAGTTTGTGCGTCTCCTTCATCAAGGTGCCTCTTCGACTTTTCGTATAAGCAGGAGTCCGAGTAGTAAGATTCGACCCCTTTGAAGGGATCGATATCAGCAAATTCTGTCTTCACGAAGCCGTGTTTGTCGACGTATTTGAAGCACTGGTGTAGCATGGAAGGCACGTTCATGTAATCGTGTATCCATGGGCGCCCCAAGAGGATGTTGTAAGAAGTGTCTGCATCTATGACGTAGCAGGTGACTTCGGATTGGAGGTCGCCAATTTGACACTTCAGACGAATCTTTCCAATAGGGTAGCTCCTGCCCGAATTGAAACCGCTGATGGCGGTGCTTGTAGGTGTCAGGCGATGCATTGGGATGCGGAGATGATGTAGCAGACCCTTCGGAATGATGCTTATGGAAGAGCCAGGGTCAATGTGCATCCGATCCACCTTCACGTCGCCGATGTATCCCGTGTAGTATAGCGGGCGATCATGTAGGTTGGTTTTGATGAGCATGTCCTGCGGAGTGAAGACGATGTTGGGCATTGCTCCCGTGCAGGCACTGTCTTGGAGATACGCGGGCTGATTATCTCCCGTGAGGTTGGCCTGAGCCAAGTATGCGTCGACATTTTGGAGTGCTTCGCTCAATGCAATACGAACGTCCTTGGAGAGCCTTAGGAGTTCGTATAGTAACAATTTGGCCGGAGTGTTAGCCAAATGTGTTAAGATGTCAAAGTTATAGGGCCTCTCTAGCCCTTGGGCTGCGTCCTTTCGAAGGGATTTGTCGAAGCGAGTCTCCTTCGGCCTAGGCTTGTCGATCGTCGAAGGCTGAGCCGGTCCCGGAGCATCAGTTATAGTAGGTTGATGATTTTCAGCTGGGCTGTCAACCACAGGTTATGATTGCGCTCCGGACCGCGTGACGACGGCTGTAGCTTCCTCGTTGTCTGCTGAGATTGTGTGGCAGGTCCTGATTTTTCCACTCTTCTTTCTGTTGGTGGAAGATAGCGTGGGCCGAGTTACTTCTGACACCAAATCTGGATGGACCCACATGATCTCCCCTCGTGAGGTGGTGAGAGGTACCAGACCAGCAACCTGATCTCGGGGAGGTGGAAGATTGGTAATTTCCATTGTCGCCAAAGGGACAGGGATCACCCCGTCTTGAGTCTCCGTCGGAGGGAAGTTGCCGAATTGTACGGACACCATATTGGCTGCTACGGTTACCTCTTCGAAGTCGATGGCCAGAGCATTCGAATCGATGAGGCTTTGGATGTACCGTTTTAGTTGGTAGCAGTCATGTGTAGCGTGGTGTACATAACGGTGATAATGGCAGAACTTTGGGTTCTCCAAATCAGCCGGCCGAGGCTCCCGCCTTGGTAGAGGAAGCTGAATTCTATCTCCTTGTATGAGCATGTCCAAGATAGGCTTGACGTGGCCGTCTTCGAAAGAGTAAGTGATCTGAGGCCATTGTTTGTCTGCTGGTTGTGACTCGGGCTTCTGGGCCGCGTCGGCCACCATAGCCTGCTTACCTCTGTTGTCCCGATTGTTGGAGGGGCTACCCCCATTGTCGGTGTTGGTGCTGGGACGCTTGCCCTTGTTCTCTCCATCCGAGATATGCAACCCCAGTTGGCGAGCCTTCCTTAATCGTTCCTCGGCACTTGTAGCACTGATGATAAAAGCCTTCCAGTCCTTGAATTGACTTTCGCCCATCCAGAGACTAATTGTTGGGAGCAGTCTCTTTTGGCAGATTTCAATCAAGGAAGAATCCGGATTGCCGGATGGTAACTTTATTGCGGTTTGACGAAATCGCTCAATGTAATTCCTCGTCAGCTCTTTCTCTTCTTGGACGACGTCCATGAGGGTAGACATTGTGACGTCCTGGCCTACCTCGTAGAACCTCTCCAAGAACAAGCGTTTGAAGCCAGCGAAGGAGTGGATGCAATTGTCCGGCAGGTTGCAGTACCAGTCGAAGGCGACTCCTTCGAATGCCCCGATGAATAACCGCGTGAGGATAGCGTCATCATGAGGCAGATGGTCGGTGGTGACCTCGAAGTAAGTGATGTACCGACTTGCTGAGGTCTTGCCATCATAGGGGTTGATATTCAACGGCTTATATCTTGGTGGGAATGGAACATCCCTCCATTCAGCAGGATATGGTTGCCGTATTCTGAAGTCTTGAGAGTTTTCTCGGGCGTGGAACATGGCTCGGAGCTCTTGAACTTCTCTCCTTACTTCTCGGGTCTCATCTGTCGCAGTAGGAGCCGTTACTTCGGGAGGATTATTGCCCGGGTTCGGTGCTGCTGAATTTGAATCTATATTGTTTGTGGGACCCGTGCTTGTTTGGCCAGGTGTCACCCCTTGCAGAGTAGGAAGAGCCGCTTTGATCTCGTCTACAGACTTGACCAAGGCGTACAGTATGGCCTCCAAAGTGTCGATGCGTTGGCGATCACTGGAACCGCCTTGATTTTTGTCCGTCATGAATACCGTCCTTACGTGAGGAGTGACGGAAGGGACGGTGGAGGGTGTGCCCTCTGAGTCATACCCGTGCATCGAGAAATCATCGGGGTAGGTAGGAATATTCTTTTCGGGTTCGGACTCGGAAGGAACAGTACCCCCAGCTTCGGAGCTTGCTTCATCTTGAGAGTCTTGGATGTCATCGGGGACGTCGGCATCTGTTGTTCCTGACGGGAGGGTTGTTTCCCCGGGCTCCTCTCCCTGAAACATCGGATTGTTGTGGATGTTCGGAGGAGTACTACCCCCAGCTCCCTCGACCCTCAGCGGTGCGGACGATGAATCTCTCGTTGCAGCAGATTTTGTCTTCGAACGGGTGTATTGGTATACTCCGGTGGAGGGCAACCGTTTAGCCGACAATTTCTTAGCTGTAGTGGTTGATATTTTCGGACTGGAGATGCTTGTCTTCTTCCCTCTCCCCTCGACGGGGACTTTCTGTGTGGAATTGCAGGAGACAACAGAAGGTGCCTCGTCTTCCGAACTCGGATGCTGTAATCTTTGGAGGACGGACGGCCGGTCTTCCGTCACTGCCGTGTTGTTGCAGCAGCAGTTGACGATGATCTGGGTGCAGTGACGTCCATATGAGGACTCTTTGTACGCCGAGGCCCCTTCTCTTTCCTTGTATTTGTGGAGGATAGCCTCACGCAGGTCAGAGGAACCACTTTGTCTGTTTGCCGCTGGGGACTGGACTCGAGCGGTCCTATACAACTTCCCATCAGAGGCCCGCGTGATAATCAGCGGGATGCCCCGATAGTCGGAGGTTGGGGCAGCTGTCTGGGCTTGATGAGCCCGTGCTGCCCTAGACTTCTTCTTCTTAGCACTTGTGGGTGCATAATAAGAAGAGTCCAAGTTGAATACCACAGAGTCTGGCTTATCATCCAGAGAATCATCAGGGTTCGGACCGTACGAGAGACGGTCGAAAACTGATCGAGAGGAGCATGGAGCGGATGCTATGCGGCTGGGATTGGAAACTGTGCAGGCTGTCTGTATGTGGTTGTCTTCTGCCGTCGGATGAGTTCTTATACGGCTAGGAGTCACGACCGTGCAGGCTGACCGCATGCGGTTGGCATCTGTGGCCGCATGGGTTTTTTGCAAACGATTGACTTTGATAGCCGCATGAGTCTCATCCATGCGGTCGGCAACTGTAGCCGCATAAGTTATGCGGCTGACTGATGTGGCCGCATGAGTTTTCTTCATGCGGTCGGCGGATGTAGCCTCATGGGCTTTCTCCCTGCGGCTAATACCCTTCTGCGGCTCGGATCGCGCAGAGTTCCTTTTTGCCCCTGCAAGTCCAGCATCATAGTGTTTTCTTCTGTCGGACATGGGGACAGCAGAGTTGTCTACGGTCTGAAGTAGGGCCGCAGGAGAGTCCTTCTCGCCGTCTTGAGCCACAGAGGGTATCCCTTCGAGGGCTTGAGGAGGAGCAAATGATTTTGGCCTCCACACTTTACGAGCCTTCGTGGTGCGGGTGCGCTTCTGGACCGGGCCAGCGCTGCCTTCAGAGAGCATCTCTTCGAACGCCTGTTGGTCGAAGCGGACGACCATCTTCTGTTGTGTGGAGCCAAGTTTGGCTGCATCTGATTGCGTCACCAACTCCTCAGCCGTGGAGAAATTAGTCCCCAGTAGAGTTGCCATCGTGTCTGCCATGAAATATAAAAGAACAGAACAATTATCGGAGGACCGGACTTTTACTTCACGTGACAGACTCGCTTGTACAAAGAAAGCCTAGGGACGAAAACCTAGGTACAGCAGTCTAAGTACAATTGTTTATTTTTGATTATGGAGGGTGACGATAGAGGCTCGAGAAAGCGACGGCCGCTCTGCCTTACTCCTTGGACGATCGGTATGCAGCATTGGCTCGTGGAAGATCTGCTTGGCGTGGACGAAGAAATGCTCTTCTTGCTCTCCTCGTGTTGCTCTCCTGGCTTCTCTCTCTCTGTGGTTATCGAAAAGGGGGGAACTCTTTCTGTATATATGTCTCTCTCTCTTTTTTATTCTTTTGTTGCCGGGGGGTCTGTGCAAAGAAATGATGCTGGCTATTTATAAGAGTGGGGGGGTGATCATTAGGATTTGCTAATGATCATTTGTTTGGAATGTCGGCGCTCCTTCAATCTATCTGAACCCTTGATCCTGATTACAATGAATCTAGGCCATTAATGCAGATAGCACCGAATCTTGTGAGCAATTAATGTTAACTGCTTTAAATCTTCATGATTGATTATACCAATGTCCGATTGCTCGCCACGTGTCCCATTGGCTTGATGATAAATGATATGCCCTGATCTCAGTGATTATGATGATGATGTCAAATATATTTGTTGGGATTCGGTTAAATCCTTGATTGATCCGATGCCACATGTTTTAATTGTGGGTCCTGCCAGAGCCGCATGGGATAGGCAAGACTTGAACCGCAGGGAGATAATCTTCATGAGCCGCATGGGACAGTGCTTTATTGAGCCGCAGGGGATGAACTCTCAATGAGCCGCATATGCATAATCTCTACGAGCCGCATAAGCTAGCGTTGTATTGAGCCGTAGGGACTGGGTTCTCGGTGGGCCGCATATGGCTGATTTTTGCTGGCCATATAGGGTGACTTCTTAGTGAGCCGCATGAAGTTGTTCCCCATTTAAGCCGCATGAGACATGCCACGTGGCAATCTAGGACTTCTGTCGGATCGGGTCAGAGATTTTCTTCTTTTCCCGAAGAGTCTGTCATTATGGCAGAATCATTATGACGCTTTATGTCAGAGCCGTCACGGTCGTCGAGTCGTGTCAGGGCATTAAATGAGGCCACTACTCAAATGGCCAGCTGTAGGGAAGGATCCCAAGGGGGGATGTGGCGTCGATCGGGCCGCATATTCCTGCTAAACCGTACACTCCCGAGCCGCATGAGACTGAGAGTCTTCTTTGAATCGCGTAAGGCAGCTCCTGTATGAGCCGCATGGGCTTCTTCCCAGAGCCGCATGGACCATTACTCTGATATTTTCCATGCTTCTACAGTATACAAGTTGTCCGAGACCAAATGCATGCCTTAGCCATTCTATCAGATGAGACATATTTGGACTTATGAATAGACATACGACACGTTCATTTCGTGCCTTCTTGTTCATCTTAACACGTACAAGTTCATCTTTACATGTCTATATTTTCAAGCAAACTTAGTAACCAAACAGATGATCATTCTTATGGAGCAGATAAAGTAGCAATACATGATTTTGCATTCAATTCAATTCAATTACCTTCTCTTATCTTTTTTGATGTGGTATCGTTGATCATAGTGACAAGGCAACAGACTGGACTAGAGATCACTTTATTAGGCATACAGATCATTGTTTGGTTGGTTGAAATAACTCACCGAGATGAATTTTAGTTGAGAGAAGGAGGGACTTCACGTGTCGTTTACGAGCAGTTCACGCATCCTACATTGGAACCAACAATTGATTAGCATACTTCGGTCTCTTTCTCTCAAGATTCGGAATGAATACGAAATACGATGAAAGCGAACAATGAAAATCAATCATCGAAAACCAACACAAAAATGCATTCATCAAAATCAAGCAGCGAAAGAAAACATCCAACAAAACTCTTGGATTCAATTTAATAGAAGCCAATCCATCATTTGGAAAGGTTCATTGTATTTCATTTGTGATCAATCGATACCGACAAAGGTTTTCCCAAAATACTCAGTTCAAGACTGAGTCAGCAAGCCATAGGTATTACAAAGTGGACCGCGAGGAGCGGGGCACTACATAATAATCCACTGAGAAAAAGTTTTGTCCTCAAAACTTAAGAAACAAACTCATCTCCACTATTATTGCATTCAGGATCAAGTAAGGTGGAGAGATTATAGACACGACGCTGTCGCAGTGTTGGCATTCCGCAACTTTTGATTGTGAGGATTGTCTCGAAGCGGCGGTGGGCCCTGGCAGCAGCCCACGCTCTTCAGCGTCGTTACGATTTTGAGCCGTTCTATTCTTTTTCGGGCAATTCCTGACAGAGTGACCCTGTTGGCCACATCCAAAGCAAGCGTTATTAGCGATACGACAGTCCTCCTTGATGTGCCTACTTTTTCTACAGTAACTGCAACTCAGACCATTCGCATAGCGACAATCTTCCTTCACATGCCCTCGTCGACTGCAAAAGGTGCATATCGACTTATTATTCTGTTCTCCGTCATTCTTTTTCTCTCCGTCGTGACTGACCGTACTATATTTTAGTTGACGCCTTCTTTAGAGAAATTGTTCCACCTGTAGCGCCGCCTCAAAGGCCTGAGAATACGACCCACATTCTCGGTTCAGCACACTCAACTGAATGTCGTCATTCAGACCTCCAAGGAATCGATCTATGCGAGCCTGCTCTGTGGTTAATATAACAGTAGCAAAATTTGCCAGTTTGGCAAATTCATATTCATAGTCCTCCACGGATATATCTCCTTGTTTCAGAGTGATGAAGTCATTCTCCATTTTCTTGCTCATGGCTGGAGACAGATATTGATCCAGAAATGCCTTCTTGAACGAGGCCCATAAAGTTTTCCCATTCCTAGCCGTTGTGAGTAGCGTCAACTTCTTCGCCTTCCACCAGTCCTTTGTCGGCAACCGTAGTAGCAGAACGGCACAAAATACCTTCTTGCTACTCGAAACTCCTACGAATGTGAACAAACTTTTTATTTTATCGATCTAGTGCACCACCTTATCTGGTGATGTCCTGCCCTCAAATTCGGAGGTTTCACATCCAAGAAATCCTTTGGCTTAAAGGAAGAGTTCCTTTGCACCGGCTGGGGTTCGTCGCCATCCATGGGCTCAATTTCGGGTGTTCCCGTTGGTTTTGTCACTGCGGTGGTATCTCGATTTGTCGCAAGCGCAGTTACAAGTTGGGTCAAGGAATCCAACTGCTTTTGTTGGGCCTCCAGTCGGGCCTGTTGTATCTGGCCACGCTCCTCATTATCTTGCCTATGTAGTTCCAACAAGGTCATATCCATTCTATCGGATCGATCGAGGCAGCTGGTCGAGGAGGGGCAATTTTTCTACAAGAGTATATCTTCTGTCAGTCTCATAAAATATTATGGACTTATTGTATGGGGCATTGGTTTTCATAACTCAAAATCAAGACTTTTGAAAGCCATCAAAATACTTTATATATTTTTTTGAAAAAGATATTTGCAAGAGGCCAAGGACGTAAATCGTGCTATGATACCACTTTGTCATGCCTCGATCCCCTAGGGTCATCGTCTTGCCTGGATCCCTGCGGGATCGATCGTCCTCGCTAAGGCGTGATGTCGTGCAATCCTAAGTTACGCTTGCACAAGGCCATGTACCTGAACAATAACTAGTCAAGCAAAAACACACGCACGTACCCATTTATTGTAGAAAACTAAATATTGGACACAGAAATTTAAAATAAAAATAGTTCTTCTATTGATTAACTTGATAGGAATACAAGTACTAAGCTTTGCAAACTCAGATTGCCTTATCTTGGCAACATAATTCTCTTTAAAAATCTTTTTGAAAATAGTCGCAATGTCCATACATCATATCCCTTTATACATGCTGGAAATGAAAAGACACCTTCAAAGGAAAAGAAACTTGAAACTTGACAGAATGAAAAGTAGCTTCGAGGCAGTCTACAGCTCTACTGGACTAGACGAGCTTCAGTGCCTCACTTGAAATCCTCCTGTCTTCTTTGCTTTCTGAAAAGGATGCCCACAACGTGGTTCAGCACACATCATGTACTGGCGAGCGGCTTTTGGCTGAACTCGCAAATATTTGTACTAAATCAACATATGGAGCTAACATTTACTAGTGACTTTTCTACTTCTAGGTTCTTTTTAACAATTCATAAGAACATGATAGTAGAATATTTTATAACCAACTTACCATCGCCGACAGTCATCCCTGCAAAAATATGTTAGCACAATTTGCATAACGAGTAATTCATGATTCATTCTTGCAGATATGAAGTTGTCATTTGGGTCATGCAGGTGGACTATTCTACATGTGGTCCATGGGGTAGCCCATGATTAGCCGCTGTGACTCTCTGGTTCAGCTCGTCGCTAAGGACTCAGATATCGACTCCCAATTTCACATGGAGGCCCTAATCTCTCATAGGGCGAGAAGTTCCAGGTGCCCCCAGATACCACCCGAGAGACAAATATTTTCTTGTATACAAGTTGTCCGAGACTAAATGAATGCTTTAGCCATTCTATCAGATGAGACACAATTAGACTTATGCACAGATATACGATACGTTTATTTCGTGTCTTCTTGTTCATCTCAACACGTACAAGTTCGTCTGTACATGTCTATATTTCAAGCAAACTTAGTAACCAAATAGATGATCATCTTATGGAGC
>JANAVB010026698.1:0-42595 GCA_029216955.1 Iris pallida
GACTCGAGAAGAATGAGGAAAAGCTAAAGAGCGTTTTCCTTGAATTAGTGATTTCTCACTAAACTTCTGGTTTGGTGGCAAAGAGGGAGCCACTAAATAGCATTTATTTTTACGTTGTGCTAGTACAAAAATATGTGCAGGTTGCGCCAGAGCATGAACATGCACAAGTTGTGCTGGAGCAGGAACATATGCAGGTGCGCCGGAGAAGAAAAGGCCAAAGGACGCTTTTCTTTATTTTGTCCAGCAGTGTGTCGAGACGAATTCTCTTTCAATTTCAGAGTCGGAGAAGTAGAGGATTAGCCAAAAGGCTGTTTCCCTTAGGTTGTGCCAAAGCAGTAATGGACGCAAGTTGGGCAGAAGCAAGAACGGGTGCAGGTTGCGCCAGGGAAGTAAAGGCCAAAGGGCACTTTCCCTTGTTTTGGACAGCAGTGTGTCGAGACAAAGTCTCCTTAGATTTCAGAATCGGAGAAGTGGAGGGATTAGCCAAAAGACTGTTTCCCTTAGATTGCGCCAAGGCAGTGATGGGCGCAAGTTACGCAGAGGCAGGGGATTATGTCATCGAGGACTTAGGAGTCCAAATAGAGCGCGTCTTGCTCTTAACTGCGGCAGTAGTGCGCTTGGCACCCCCAGCATTTATCATGGCCTCGTAGGCTGTCTGGTCGACTTGAATGACCAGGGTCTTTTGTGTTTTGCCGATTGATGCGGTATCACATTGAGTTGTCACTTTCTCGTCAGAGGAGAAAGTCGTCCCCAGCAGAGTCGCCATTTTGTTTGCAAGAACAAAATTCTTTATTACAAACTTAAAAAAGAGTACAATCGATTTCTAGGAAAGTACAACTATAGGAATCTGATCAGAATACGATCACTTTATTCCTTGGACGATGTGATATCGAAGACACGAGCCTCTGGAGGATACAACAGCACTTTAGCAGGAGATTATGATCATTCTTGATGCTTCGGGATTGATTTGAAACTCTATTTATAGAGTTCATGAAATAACTATTTAGTAGTTATTCTGGGTTGCCTGTGCTTCGGGTTGCGCACCTCCTGTTCACTTGCGCGAACGGTTGCACTAACAGCTGTAGACGCGTGGTATCATTTGGTTGACATACGTGTGGTCGTAGGCGATATAGTGAGCACGTTCTGCGAAGTTTGTGACATGTGTGCCATGTCACTCTGTTCTGAACACTGTTTGATTACTCTGTACGAGCTTCATCAGGTTGCACGTGGGTGCAATGTAGTTACTTGCGCGAGCGGTTACACCAACTGCTGTGGACACGTGGCATCGTTTGATTGAGATGCGCGTAGTCATTGGCAGTGTAGTGAGCACGCTCTGCAAAGTTGGTGGCTTGCGTACCACATCACCCTGCTTTAAAATAAGAGTTTAATCAGGTGGCGCCAACTAGCCAGGTTGCGCATGGGCACAACTCAATAGCTGGTGCCTTTGACTAGGTCTTCTGTGCCATACTGATTAATTTTCGTGCCACACAATGACTTGCGTGACCCAGCTGTCAACATTAATTACATGCTGACAAAATCTTCTCTAGTGCCACATTGCACGGAATTCGAATATATTTTCCTTAATCTTCGTGCTGTCAGTTTGTCAGGCAATGATGATGTCGTTACAGCTTCTCGAGGAAGTGCGCCACGAGGTGCTCATGCAACCTGACTCCAGCGCAACCATATGTTGGCGCAACTTGATGGTTTGGCGCAACATAATGATTTGGCGCCTTCTAAAGATCGAACACTTTAGTGGGTGGCACAGCTTAATTTTTAGCCTCTACAATATAGACTTATTGTATCGAACATCCTGCAAAACATTGAGAGAGAGTGCACTGACAACAATGATTACAAAAATAACATTTAGTACGAGGACATCAGAGTTAAAGAATTTAATCGAAAGTCTAAGGATGTAAAGCCGTGTTCTGATACATTATGTCATGCCCCGGTCCCGAAGAACCGTTCGTCCTCGCTGGAGCGTGATGCGGCACGAGCCTAGTTTGCATCGGCGCAAGGCAATTCCATAATGACCGATTACAAGCTTAGCGATGGGGTCGTCGCACAGAAGTCCCAAGCAAAAAATTTAAACATTTCAAAGACATGTACAAATTGATACTCTTTATTGATATTGAAAATAAGATTACAAGGGCGCAAAGCCAAGATTACAAGGCACTCAAGCTCATTTTCTCTCTTGATACAAACACTCAGCTCTTCTCTTCTCCCAATTACAATATCTCATGCCCAAGGACTTACAACTTTGCGGGCGCGTTAGAAGGCGATATGTCCATTATTATGTCATGTATAGGTGAAGTCTTCAACGCAGTCGCACGCCTCGAAATGCTAAGGAACTCCATGCCTTAGCGCGTCCAAGCGAGCTCCGCCCCGAACGATGCAAGTACCTGAACCTGTACATGAAAACTGGTGGGGTATCAGTATACAACCGTACTAGTTTTTGTGTGCTCATAGTCCACCCATACAAAATCAACAAGCTCATTTATTGAGTGCAACTATTCTTTTTATTGTCTTTATATTCTTGCTTTAAGATTAATTTTAGGACAAACTCATGGCCTATTTTGTGTCTCTAGACCATCATCGTGCCAACAACATCAACATCGAGATCGTGTCTCACAACTCAATACGACTTAACCTAACTTTGCCTTACAGCCCTTTTTGACTTAAACTCAAAATGACTTAATCCAAACTTATAAAACTTTTGTGTCAACAACTCATCATACCAATGCCACACCTCATGTCGAAGCACGTATCTTTGCTATAGCCAAATCTTAGGCTCCATAAGGGTATTGCAAACCATGCATATCTTTTTGCTCAATCTGTGTTGTACATGCTTGTACTTCTTTTAATTCAACTTGACACCGTGCACATGGATTGCCGCTCAACACACCGACTCATCTATATGAAAGGTCACTAACAAGTCTAGCTATATCCGGACTTTATAGCTTGATTTAGATGGCAAATCATCCAGCCGGGTAACAAGCCCCATGGAAGTTCTTGAATTACCGAAGCGTGCCTTACTCAGCTATCCAGTGTTCCCCTAGGATTGAATTGGTCCGTTGGCCCCGGGCTACCATTTAAGGAACCCTCGCCCTTGTGCACAAGTTGTCAAATGACCATGCAGGACTCGACTCAACTTACCATCCTACATAGTCATTACTCTTCTTAGTAGTTCCATACCCATCTTTACTTTCCACATTACCCTTTTAAAACCCATGAACGACTACTGTATAGCCTTCCTTATGAACCCAGTAATGGCTACTACATAGTCGTCCTACTTACCATTCAATCGAACACGTTTCGTGCCTTTAACCAATTACGTTCTATGCGACACTACCACCTAATTCATACTCTATATGACCGGCCTTGAAACCATAAGAATGCGCCTGCTCAATTTGAACATTCGTGTTCTTTGGGTACCAAATCATGTGATAAAACTTAACTCGTGTTATGGGCAATGCTATGCCAAGCCTTGTATCGTAGAAACGTGCATTGAGACTTATGGGACAATTATGATATACCAAGCATTGGACTGTGGGGCAGTGCATAATTTACCAAGCATTAATATCGTGTGACGCCTATGACTATGCTAAGTTCATAGCCTTGTGGCAACATAGACCAACTTTTTCTTCTCCCATGCTACGGGAAGAAGACGAGTGTCAATTTAAAAAATGTCGTACAACATTTCTAAGCCAGCTGTGAGACCTTTCTATATTATAACTACATCGGACTCAAACTGGGATTATTCCCTTAGCTATATGGATTCATCTCCTTTATTATTATACCTACTCAGTGCAATTGAAAACATCCAAATATTAGTGTGAAGGCCAAACTGAGGCAAGTTTACCGAAGCCACCCACTTGAGCAAGGAGTTACCTCGATCGAACGGAACTTCGAGCAAGCTGTTGCATGGCTAAGTCCAAATGTCGTTGTGTTTCGATTCCTCCAGTTGAATTGAGCGGGATGGGACACTACATAATACACCACCCAGAAAAAGTTTCATCCTCGAAACTTACTGAGTACGCACTCGTCGACTTATCACTTGATTCAACATTGTCACGCCCCAGTACCGGAATACGGGGACAGACGTCGGCCAGCTACACCGTATAAGGTACGAATACGTTATACGGCGATGAGGGCTGTCAATCTTGCTAGGTATCCTAGCATGCAATCATTCTATGGCCAAAATTCGATCTCATATCCACAAACAATAACAATGAAATACTAAGCAAGAGAGAGAATCATATGGAAAGCAGGAAATACTCATATGATAATCAGAAAATCTACAGTATAGGATAATAATGTAGATGAGTATACCTTCCTACAGTTCCAAGAATGGTCGAGGAACTGAAGCATATCCTCCAAGTCAAGTTGGAAGACCCACCGGGTCGGTCACAGGCAATCTGGGAACAATCCAGGGTTGGTCAGGCCAACCATAGCAAATACTAGAAAGGAAGGCTCAAGGACGGGCAAAGAAAAGCCAACATGATAAAATATGAAGCAGGAGAGCATATATGAACAGTAAAAGAGGGTAAGGATCGTACGGTACCAACGCACGATAACAATCCACAACTAATGCAGCTAAATAACCAACAATCATCACAATCACCCTAACATCCAATAAAATCTACATGGCCAACCGGAACTCGTAATCTGTCATCGGAACAGTAATCCACCCCTATATCAAACAAGAACAAGGGAATGAATTACCGCATCGGGACAGCATTACGGGCCAGCCAGCTTAGCAAGCAACAAGCCAAACAATTTATATGAATAAACGGCCACTCAAATGTCTACGGCTGTCTAGGTGGGGGTTGGGTTACCCCAATAATGCAATATAGGAATCCTCAAATCGTGCCGATCTAGCAAGCTAACGAGGCCAAATATATCAAGACTAGATGAGCACCGGTCCCTCGTAAGACCACCGTGCTCTGCATGTCACCACCGGTCCCTCGTAAGGCCACCATGCTGAGCATGCCATGTAAATGGTAAGTAAAGTAGTCGGATACTGCCATCCTCTAATGCGGACGGCAACAGTATCTGTAGCGGCCAGCCTGCACTCCATGACTAGATGTCTGGGAAGCGGCTAGTATTGTATGATCTCGAGATTCTGTTCCCTTCCAATGCTTCTACCAGTTTAAGTTGCCTAGATTATCCATACATTTATCCGGAATCACATGCCATGGTCACATGATCATCCTTCAAGATGTCGTACCTCAGTACGAAAATGATAAGTAAGAATCAACCTCAGCACCTATAGTCCCAGTTGTGATCCATCCTTAGTGTTATGCAACAAGCAAGCAAGCAATCCTGACCACGCTAAGACTATATGCCAACTAACAAATACCCGTGCAGGTAATCATAGATATAATCAAAGGGGTAGCCCCTCATTGCAAAGTCAGGGCCAGTACCTCAAAAGGTAAACTGGACTTATAGCACGGATACAAATAGTCATGTCGGGGACAAGGTCAAATCTGTCAGTCACATGAAATTATCTGCCCACATTGTGGTATGGATATCAGGTCAAGTTCATGGTCGGGATCTCTACTATAATATCCCATCAAGTATACAAGGGAGCCTACAGCTCTAATCATCAAGTCGGTCTATCCACTGGATCAATCTATCAGGAGTCTTCCATCTACGAAGGAGTGAATTTCATGTCAAGAAAGACAATCACCAAATACCAAGCTCATCACTATAAACAATGCTAGGCCCTCTGGCTCACAAGAATCCTCTGAATCAATGATCACAAGCTATCAGCAAACAAGTCATACCACAACAAAGATATAGCAAACAAACCAGGTTTTGGGCATTTGGGAAGTCGAGTAAAAATCATATAGGAATACCCTCGATATTGTCCTCATTCTGCGAAACATTCACGATCAACCAAATCCAAGAATCCACATAGTCATATATGATCAAATTAGAACATCATCAAAAAAAATAACAACACTATCCAAGAATCCATGTGAGTCCATCAATCAATATCTCGAGATCATACTCTCAATAATACTCAATCCTCAGATATATCCAAAAATCATAAATCCAGATACATAGGACAACTATCAGTCCTAGCTGGCTAGACTAGGATAACACCTATAAATAATGCTCGGGGGGGAGGGGAAAAGATTCTATTAATTATGTTGCCGAAAAATAGCAAAGGTTGCATGAACCACTCTAAAGCAGATCCATAACCCTTAAACCAAACAAGGACCAGGGTTGGAAACTGTCTCCCGAGTGGAACCGTGCTCCTTACGCTATCCGACGAACAAGACATGTCAAGAGCTAGGCGACTAGTCCAATCATGAGTCTACCTAGCAAGTACTGGAATCAGGCCACTATATCCAAAATAAGTAAGCACGAGTCCAGGTCAGCAAACCAAAGAAATGGTTCTACCTAATTCTTCGAACCAAATTTCCGAACGGGAATTCTGGAAAAAATTGACATAATCTCCTCTGTATTCTGGATGGAAGCTCCCAGCGAATTGGGGCTAAATTAACTCGGTACAGCCCGCCGCAGAATCGCAGACTAAGAACACTAAGTCTCAGCTTCCAGCAGCACTATGATGCATACTGGGACCCAAGCTATAGCCGAGAACACTAAGTCTCGGTCTCCAGCGGTGCTATGATGCGTACTGGGCGCCAAGACAATACATTCAACAAGAACCGCCTTACAGGGCGCATCAAGACCCACAGTCATATCCAAGCCACAAGCAATGTCATAGAAACAGTTAGCCAAGCCGTTACCCGACCGTGAGTCAGACACGGGGCATATGGGAACAATCCATGCGTGTGAGTCGTGCTCGTGTCCTCGGAGGTGTGGATGACCCGTCCGAGTTGTCCGATACGATCATAAACCGGTATCGAACCAAGCTATCCTAAGTTATCATCATGACAGTTCTACTGCTAAGCTACACTAATCATGGTTATGCATTTACAAGTACAATTAATTAAATCAAATCCAGGAGAGAGGGCAAGAGCCATCGATGAGCAAGGGATACTTGCCTAGAGGGCTCGGCTAGGTAAGCAGGTCTTCGGCGATCGCGATCCAAGGTAGCATATCCATCGAGGTCCTCGAAACACATAATAAACAATCATCAGCATTAAATAATAAAATAATAATGGAAATCATGATGGATGGCAGGAGGCTATACCGTGTAGGTCCCGCAAGCAGCACATGATCTGGCACGGAAACCGAGGCACACGGATATATACGGACACGCAAACCGAAAATATACGTAAATCGAGACACGTACGAGAATCGAGATGACAGAAGATCGAGACGAATGAGAAACATAACGTGGACGTAAATCGGGACATGCACGTAGATCGAAGTATCACGAATATCAGGATGACGCATGAATCAATACGACACCTCAAATCAATGCGACATAGAGTCTAAAGTGGCATACAAACCAATACGACACAAATCGATATGTGCACGCAAACCAAGGCGGTACAAGACATAATGTGACACACAAATCAATATGGTACACAAATCGATGCGTGCAAGTAAATCAATACAGCATGGGTCACGAGGTAGGCACAAAGGCCGAGGCATAGAAATCGAGGTAACGTACAAATAGAGTTGGCATGGTGCCCGAGGCAGCACGGGGCTCGAGGCATCCCGCTGCCCAAGGTAGCACGTAAATCTAGGTGCACAAAAAATGAAACAGTATGCATACCAAGGTACATGCGAATCGAGATGGCACGCAACCCAAGCAGCGCGAGGCCCAAAGCGTCCCGCTGCTCGAGCCGTGCACAGAGCTCGAGGCATGCTGCCCGAGGTAGCACAAAAAATGAAGGGGGCACACCAGCCGAGGGTGCACCGCCCGAGGCAACATGTTGCAATAAGCAGCGCACAGACCGAAAAAATGGGGGAGGTGGAGGTGGAACTCGCCGGTGTGGCCAGGTCGGGACGGCTTACCGGCAGGGGAGGGCAAACAGCAGCGGTAGGGGTTACGACCCACGATGGCGGAGGCTGCGGCGGCAGACCGCGCCGCGGCTGCGAGAGAAGACATGGAGAGAGGGAAGAGGGAGCTGGAAGTGGTGGTGGCGTCCGTGAAGACGAGGGCGGCCACGGTGGTGGCGGGCGCCGAGAACATCGGGGGAGGGAGAGAGCTCTAGAGTGAGAGGGGAGATGGTGGTGGCCAGTGGAAGAGGTCGGGCTGGAGACAGGGTGCCGACCGGGGACGTCGGGGACGAGCGGGAGCTCAAAGGGATGAGAGAGAACGAGAGATGGAAGGAGGGAGCTGAGTGTGAAGAGAGAGAGAAAGGTCGAGAGTGAGAGAAAGACAGAGAGGAATGAGCTCTGGTGAGGGGTGGTGAGTGTGTGGTCGAGAGAGAGAGAGAGAGAGGGAAATAAGAAAGGGGGGAGGCTGTGAGAAGAGTGGGGGAAAGTTAGGTTAGGGTTAGGAAAAAAAGGGGGGTAAGATGTAGGAATTATTAATAAATAATAATAATGGTGATAACGATAATAATAGGAAAAATCCTACAATGAAGCTAACAATGTAAACTTCAATAAATGATACCGACAGTGATAATAACCAAGTTCCAGGCATCAACAATCCTGACCAAATCAAGATCCAAGAATTAAAATAAAATTTAGATAAATATGAAATATTAAAATTACCATAAATACCGAATACGGTCGTATACATATTTTGGAAAAATATAGGATATGACATCCTATCCACCTTACAAAAATTTTGTCCTCAAAATTTCAAAATTATCAAAATAGGGTTTTCAAAACTAGTACATATATATATGCCATGAAAACTCTACCCACCTTACAGAAATGAAGTAATACAACAAGAAATGAATAAAATCTCAATACGAAAACATCAAAGAGAACAGTGTATGGCTACATAAATCAACTCGTAAGGTAAATCCAAACAATGAAGTAATCTCGAAAAAGCAAAATCTCACATGCACGAAATAACTCCATAAATCAAAACAAGTACCAAATATCGAAAACGATGTCAGAAAAGATAAAATCCCAACTACATAAAATCAGCATAAAATCATAAAATATAGGATATATGTCTCGAACCGACGATCGTAGTTTCCTAATATCTGATCGTAATATGGTTCATGGTTATTCTCTGTCGCGCCATCCGAAGTGGTTGCAAAAGATTCACCATGACACTATAATCGAGTGGCTGCAACTTTCGAGACCACGCCAACAAGGTATACTAGGTTCACCTGGTAACTCTTGACAAATACCCAAAATGAATCCAGTCCATAAATCAATGTCCAAGTCACTAAAATTTTGCAAAACATCTAATAATAAACAAGTCAGCCCCAGAAAATAATCAAAATCCAAGATCCAGGTCAATCATAAAATATATCCAAAACACCTTCAATAATAACACAAGATAGTTTTCTAGGAAATACTCCAAATCCAAAAATCCATGACAAAACATATTGCATAGAACATATATCTATAATCAATATAAAATCTAAAACAGATAATCCTGATTGCGGAAATATACAGAGTCAAAGGAGCGAAATTGATACGAGAATATCCACTGGATACCCAACAAATGTCAAAATATCCAAACTCAGAGTCCAGATGAAATCTTTCTTCCATCACAATCAAGCCAACGCTCGAAGACGGCGATAACGATACTAAGTCAACACGAAGTCAATGCACGAAAGGGATAAGAGAAAAAATTAACCAAGGTAAACATGGGTAGAGAGTACAAAACCCAAGATAATAATCGAGTAACCCAAATGATAGAGATAAAATAACATCTCATCAGATAAAATGATCGACATGACCAACTATAGGATCATATCTATCAAACAAGGATCAGGGGTAGATAACAACGAATAAGGCATAGCTAAGGAAGATAGGTCCAGTTAGAGTTGAGGGCCAATTCACAAGTTCAAGAGAGCGAAGGACATGTGTAATAAGTGGAAATACCAAAGAATAGTGGACTGAGATCAATAATCAGGTGATACCCAACAATATCTTAAAACAAGACCTGCATGGGTCACCACTAAAATCGTGTCACACCTCAGTACCAGAATACGGGGACGAACGTCGGCCAGCTACACCGTATAAGGTACGAATACGTTATACGGCGATGACGGCTGTCAATCTTGCTGGGTATCCTAGCATGCAATCATTATATGGCCTAAATTCGATCTCATATCCGCAGGCAATAACAATGAAATACTAAGCAAGAGAGAGAATCATATAAAAATAAGAAATACTCATATGATAATCAAGAAATCTACAGTATAGGATAATAATATAGATGAGTATACCTTACTATAGTTCCTAGCATGGTCGAGGAACTGAAGCATATCCTCCAAGTCAAGTTTGGAAGATCCACCGGGTCGATCACAAGCAATCTGGAAACAATCCAGGGTTGGTCAGGCCAACCGTAGCAAGTACCAGAAAGGAAGGCTCAAGGACGGGCGAAGAAAAGCCAGCATGATAAAATATGAAGCAGGAGAGCATATATGAACAGTAAAAGAGGGTAAGGATCGTGCGGTACCAACACACGATAATAATCCACAACTAATGCAGCTAAATAACCAACAATCATCATAATCTCCCTAACATCCAATAACACCTACATGGCCAACCGAAACTCGTAATCTGTCATCGGAACAGTAATCCACCCCTATATTAAACAAGAACAAGGAAATAAATTATCGCGTCGGGGCAGCATTACGGGCTAGCCAGCTTAGCAAGAAACAACCAAATAATTTATATAAATAAACGACCACTCAAATGTCTACGGCTGTCTAGGTGGGGTTTGGGTTACCCCAACAATGCAATATAGGAATCCTCAAATCGTGCCGATCTAGCAAGCTAACGGGGCCAAATATCTCAAGACTAGATAAGCACCGGTCCCTCGTAAGGCCACCGTGCTGAGCATGCCATGTACATGGTAAGTAAAGTAGTTGGATACTGCCATCCTCTAATGCAGACGGTAACAGTATTCGTAGCGGCCACTCTATACTCTATGACTAGATGTCTAGGAAGCGGCTAGTACTGCACGATCTCGAGATTCTGTTCCCTCCTAATGCTTCTACCAGTTTAAGTTGCCTAGATTATCCATACATTTATCCGGAATCACATGTCGTGGTCACATGATCATCCTCCTAGATGTCGTACCTCAGTACGAAAATGCTAAATAAGAATCAACCTCGGTACTTATATAGTCCCAGTTGTGATCTATCCTTAGTGTTATACAACAAGCAAGCAAGCAATCCTGACCACGCTAAAACTATAGGCTAACTACCAAATACCCGTGCAGGTAATCATAGATATAATCAAGGGGATAGCACCTCAAAGTGTCGCTACCAAGGAGCACCTCAGTGCAAAATCAAGGCCAGTACCTCAAAGGGTAAACTGGACTTATAGGACGGATACAAGTAGTCATGTCGGGGACAAGGTCAAATCTGTCAGTCACATGAAATCATCTGCCCACATCGTGGCATAGATATCAGGTCAAGTACATGGTCGGGATCTCTACTATAATATCCCATCAAGTATACAAGGGAGCCTACAACTCTAATCATCAATTTGGTCTATCCACCAGATCAATCTATCAGGAATCTCCCATCCACGATGGAGTGAATATCACATCAAGAAAGATAATCACCAAATACCAACCTCATCACTATAAACAATGCTAGGCCCTTTGGCTCACAAGAATCCTCTGAATCAATGATCATAAGCTATCAGCATACAAGTCATACCACTACCAAGATATAGCAAGCAAAGTAGGTTTTGGGCGTTTGGTAAGTCGAGTAAAAATCATATAAAATACCCTCGATATTCTCCTCGTTCCATGAAACATTTGCGATCATCAAAATCCAAGAATCCACATAGTCATATTTGATCAAATTAGAACATCATCAAAAGAAATAGCAACACTATCCAAGAATCCATGTGAGTCTATCAATCAATATCTCGAGATCATACTCTCCATAATACTCAATCCTCAGATATATCCAAAAATCATAAATCTCAATACATAGGATAACTATCAGTCCTAGCTGGCTAGACAAGGATAACTCCTAGAAAGAATGGTCGGAGGGACAAGAGATTATTAATTATGTCATCAAAAAATGGCAAGTGTTGCATGAACCGCTCTAAAGCAGATCCACAACCCTTAAACCAAACAAGGACCAGGGTTGCAGACCCTCCCGAGTGGAACCGTACTCCTTACGCTATCCGACGGACAAGACATGTCAAGAGCTAGGCGACTAGTCCAATCGTGAGTCTACCTAGCATGTACTTGAATCAGGCCACTATATCTAAAATAAGTAAGCACGAGTCTAGGTCAGCAAACTAAAGGAATGGTTCTGCCTAATTCTTCGAACCAAATTTCCGATCGAGAATTTTGGAAAAATTTGTCAGAATCTCCTCTGTATTCTGGACGGGAGCTCCCAGCGAATTTGGGCTAAATCCACTCGGCACAACCCACCGCAGAATCACAACTGAGAATACTAAGTCTCAGCTTCCAGCAGCATTACGATGTATACTGGGACCCAAGTTATAGCCGAGAACACTAAGTCCCGGCCTTCAGCAGCGCTATGACGCACACTGGGCGCCAAGCCAACACATTCAACAAGAACCGCCACACATGGCGCATCAAGACCCACAGTCATATCCAAGCCACAAGCAAAGTCATAGAAACAGTTAGCCAAGCTGTTACCCGACCCGCGAGTCGGACACGGAGCATATGGGAACAATCCATGCATGTGAGTCGTGCTCGTGTCCTCGGATGTGTGGATGACCCGTCCGAGTTGTCCGATACGGTCATAAACCGGTATCGAACCAAGCTATCATAAGTTATCATCATGGCAGTTCTACTGCAAAGATACACTAATCATGGTTATGTGTTTACAAGTACAAATAATTAAATCAAATCTAGGAAAGAGGGCAAGAGCCGTCGATGAGCAAGGGATACTTGCCTAGAGGGCTCGGCTAGGTAAGCAGGTCTTCGACGATCGCGATCCAAGGTAGCATGTCCATCGAGGTCCTCGGAACACATAATAAACAATCATCAGCATTAAATAACAAAATAATAATAGAAATCATGATGGATGGCAGGAGGCTATACTGTGTAGGTCCCGCAAGCAGCACAGTGATCTTGTACAGAAACCGAGGCACGCAGATCGACATGGACACGTAAATCGAGACGTGCACGTAAATCGAGACACGTACGAGAATTGAGATGATAAAAGATCGAGACGAACGAAAAAACATAACGTACACGTAAATCGAGACGTGCACGTAGATCGAAGTATCACGAATATTAGGATGGCACACGAATCAATGTGACACCGCAAATCAATACGACATAGAGTCCAAAGTGGCACGAAAACTAATGCGGTATGCAAATCGATACGTGCTACAAATTGAGGCATTACAGGACACAATGTGACACGTAAATTAATACGGTACGCAAATCGGTGTGTACAAGTAAATCAATGCAGTACGGGTCATGAGGTAGGTAGAAAGGCCAAGGTACAGAAATCGAGGTAACACGCAAATCAAGTTGGCATGGTGCCCAAGGCAGCACGGGGCTCGAGGCATCCAGCTGCCCAAGGCTGCATACAAATCTAGGTGTACAAAAAATAAAACAGTACGCATACCAAGGTACACGCGAATCAAGATAGCATGCAACCAAAGCAGCACGGGGCCCAAAGTGTCTCGCTGCTCGAGGCGTGCACGGAGGTCGAGGCACGCTGCCCGAGGCAGTACAAAAAATAAAGGGGGCATACGAACCGAGGGTGCGCCGTCTGAGGCAACATGCTGCACTAAGTAGTACACAGACCGAGAAAAATGGGAGAGGAGGAGGAGAAACTCGCTGGTGTGGCCAAGGCGGGGCGGCTTACCGGCAGAGGAGGGAGAACAGCAGCGGTAGGGGTTACGACCCGCGACGGCGGAGGCTGTGGTGGCAGACCGCATCGCGACTACGAGAGAAGACATGGAGAGAAGGAAGGGGGAGCTGGAAGTGGTGCTGGCGTCCGCGGAGACTGGGGCGGCCGCGGTAGTGGCGGGCGTCGAGAACATCGGGGGAGGGAGAGAGCTCTAGAGTGAGAGGGGAGATGGTGGTGGCCGGTGGAGGAGGTCGGGCTGGAGGCGGGGTGCCGGCCGGGGGACGAGTAGGAGCTCGAGGGGAGGAGAGGAGAACGAGAGAGGAGAAGAGAGAACTGAGTGTAAAGAGGGAGGGGAAGGTCGAGAGTGAGAGAGAGAGGAATGAGCTCTGGTGGGGGGGTGAGTGTGTGGTCGGGAGAGAGAGAGAGAGGGAAATGAGAAAGGGGGACGACTGTGAGAAAAGTAGGGGAGAGTTAGGTTAGGGTTAGGAAAAAAGGGGGGTACATGTAGCTATTATTAATAAATAATAATAATGGTGATAACAATAATAATAGGAAAAATCCTATAATGAAGCTAACAATGTATACTTCAATAAATGATTCCGACGGTGATAATAAATAAGTTCCAGGACTCAACAATCCTGACCAAATCAAGATCCAAGAATTAAAATAAAATTTAAATAAATAAGAAATATTAAAATCACCATCAATACCGAATACGGTCGTATACATATTTTGGAAAAATATAGTATATGACAAACATTGAAATGATTCTCGCACATACTTCTCCTATTTATTTCTTCAATCTGAGCCACACTCGCACATTAGTTATTTAACTTATCGAATAACAATATTTCTAACTTGGGGTAATTTATACTCATCGTGCACATGGACAACTTAGTTCTAGGCAAACCACCCGAACGGTATCCTCAACAAATTTTTGAATCAAAATTTTATCAATTCATTTGTTCATCGTCTCCTAGTCGAAACCTAGTGTTACCCCTCCTTAACTAATCTGTGAAACCTGACTTGCATTAATGCCTTAGTCAATATTTGTACGTATCCATATTTAAGAATTTCGCCTTGCAATTTCACTATCTTCTGAATTCATTAATTTCGATTCCTTACAATCAATACACAATGGTTCTTTCGATCACTCTTTTATGACATCAACATAATCATCCCGAGTATCCAGCCTAAGAAAATTTGACTCGTTTACCTCAAACCCGATCAATCAACATTCAAGTTTATTTCAAATCCAATAAACGCACTACTATTATTTTTTTTTTAAACACACGATTTCAAAATCCTCGATACCTTTCTGTTCCTTTAGTCTTACTTGAATTCAATGTATCACTTAGCTGGATCGTGCACATATTTAAGGCGTCCTTAAAATACATTCATTTCAGCCAAGCTTCGTGATAGAGAATCTGCCATTACCACTTGAGTTGGATCATTCTCATATTTAAGGCGTCCTCGAAATATATCCATTTTAGCCAAGCCTCGTGGGTGGTGTCTCCAAATAATTGAATCTTTTTATCCACCAATACCAATATCCAATCCTATCAATCCTCAAGATTTCATAAGTATACTTCTAATTAGCTTTCCCAGCTCTATCATCTACCCAGGCAACTCTCACTAGGGTCGATTGCACAATTCCTATCTCTCAGCACAGGAACGCCTGCCTAACCGCTAGACTATCTTTACTAGGCTAAAGTCAAAGTCAATATTGGGATCACCATTCCAAAACAATAATATCATAACACTCACCCCCAATTCTAAAGTTAAACCATAGTTGATAGCACAGGTATTCCTACCAAGCTCATACGTACACTCCGATTTCTAAACTTCGAGCATAGACTTCTCCTATTCTCATTCGCACATTCAGTCCAGGGGTCCGAGTCACTCCGCAAAGCCATTCCTATGGTAAATCATTTCACGATCATCCTCGATCACGACATGGTTCAATAACGTAAACTTTTAACTCGCAATCCACAACTCGTTCAATAGACCTATCAATCCAAACTCGTATACCTTGACTACAAAATCCCAAAGTCATAATCCACCGATCACAAGTCGCATTGCCGATTTTCAATTCTTAAGTCGTATAACATCAATCATGATTCAGCCATCATAACATCACTCAAAATTTCAAACCTACTAATCATCAATCTCGTGTATCTAACTCATCGCACAATTGTAAGATCTCCTAAAATAATTTCCTGAGTCATATAATTCTCACTTCAATGATTATCAATTTTGTTAAAGTTTTCATTTCGTATAGTCCGACTATTAGTTATTCACGTATACTTCAACTTCATCTAATCAAGTAATCCAAACATTCATTACTATCAAAATTCCAAGTATAGCATCCATCTGAACAATAATATTTTACATGATTATCATTCTTCAAATCAGAGTGCCCCCTGAATTATCGTACATCGATCTTTGATATGCCTTAATACCATTGATGATATACATAACCCGACGATCTTCCTTTGCAATAAACTCTGAGTAATGCAACTGATGCTATCATCTGAACTGGATATACCACAATCTCCTCGACATTCAAGATAAAATTCGATCATTATCCCTCAAACTAGTTACATGATCAGTTCCTTCAAACCAAAAATCACGTATGTTCTACCTATCTTAAGTCATCGAGCAACATATTTTCTTAAATCGTATTGTTCTATGCTAATTCAAGTCATCGAGCAACATCTATCCCAAATCCTTAGAGTCATTCTCGCATATTTGAATTATTTCCCTGTATGCTAACTTTCAATCCTGCTAACTTTTCGTATACGATTCATATCGATTCCTCGACTAACTCTGTCATACTCGCTTCTAAGGCTTTGTACTACTCATACCGCTTGCTGATAGACCCATCCGTACCCCAATCCTCAGTCAATCAACTTCCCTAAGGCTATCCCATACACCACTCAGGGATGAAGTTACTCGATAAATCCTCGAAATGATTATTCGAATCACGATCGATCACTTTGAATCTCCGTTGGAACCATTCTTCAAATTTTAAGCACGTTTCATCTATATCGCGTCGACGATATCGTCGTTCGATAGCACCTATATCGCTAACTATCCAATATTTTATGAATCAAGTCTAACTCATTCTTGTCTGACACAATTGAATCTGCACATAACTTGCCAACGTCGACGCAATTATTAGTGTATATGCCTAGCCCGACTTAGCCAACCGTGCCTTACGCAAAACGATCCTTGTTCAACCAAAATTCCTTAGTACAATTTTACAAAATATATAGACTTATTGTATGGAACATCTCATAAAACATTAAGATAGAGCGCACCAAAAACAAAGATTGCAGAACATTTAGTACGAGGATATCAGAGTTAAAAAAATTCAATCAAAAATCTAATGATGTAAAGTTGTGCTCTGATACCATTACGTCACGCCCCGGTCCTAAAGAATAGTTCGTCCTCGCTAGGGTGTGATGCCGCGCGAGCCTAGGTTCCGCTCGCGCAAGACAATTCAATAATGGCTAATTCTACGCTAAGAGATAGGGTCGTCGTGCGGAAGTCACAAGCAAAAAAGTTTAACATTTCAAAGACATGTACAAAATGATACTTTATTGATATTGAAAATAAGATTATAAGGACGCGAAGCCAAGATTACAAGTCACTCAAGCTCACTTTCTCTCTTGATACAAACAATCAGCTCTTTTTCTCTCTCTCCTCTCTCAATTACAATCGCTCAAGCTAGAGGGTTTGCAACTTTATGGGTGCTTCAGAAGGCGATATCTATAGATTATGACCCGTATAGGTAAAGTCTTGAACGTGGGTGCATGCCTAAAAATGCTAATGAACTCCATGCGTTAGAGCATCCAAGCGAGCTCCGCATCGAACGATGCAAGTACCTGTACCTACGTATGAAAGCTGGTGGGGTGTCAGTACACAACCGTAATGGTGGCGTGAGTTCCTCGTCCCCCTATAAAACCAATACGTTCGTTTATTGAGTGCAACTATTCCTTTTATTGTCTTTCTATTCTAGCCTTAAGATCAGTTTTAGGATAACTCCTGGTTTATGTTGTGCCTCTAGACCATTACCGTGCCAACAACATCAACATATTGACTTGTGCTTGCCGTTTGGCCCATACATTGAGACGCAACAACATGATTGTGCCATAAACTTTGTCCCTGCATCAACATCGAGGCCGTGCCTCACAACTCAATACGACTTAACCCAACTTTGCCTTATTCTTGACTTAAACTCAAAATGACTTAATCCAAACTTATAGAACTTTTGTGTAAACGACTCACCAACCGACGCCACACCTCGTACCGAAGCATATATCGCCCAACCAAAATAAGTCATTTTAGCGATGCTAAAAAATATCGCTAAAGCCAAAAACCACGTCGCTAATCCAGATCAGCAACGTAATTAGCGACAAAATTTCTTTGTCACGTAATACATGGTCGCTTCCACCAAAAATGTCGCTATTGGTCGCTATTGCGACATTTTTTAGCGATGTTACCACGTCGCTAGCTTAGCGACATGTACCGATGAGAAGTTGCTAATTAGCGACGTACGTTTATGTTGCTAAACATCACTGTCAGTTCAGTAGTTAGTGACGTAATTTACGACGTTTAGTGACTGCTTTGCTCACATGGCAAGTTTGCTATGTTAGCATATTAGCGACGTCTAGCGGCTGTTAGCGACGTATACGATACTGGCTAGCGATGTTAGGATACATGTTTAGAGACGTAATTGGCGACGTGTATCGACCTTTTTGCTGACATGGCGAGTTTGCCATGTCAGTAAATTAGCGACGGCTAGCGACTGTTAGCGACGGCTAAGATACAGGCTAACGACGTTCTGATACATGTTTAGCGCCATCTGCCTTCGTCGCTATGTGTCCTGAACGTCGCTAAACTGCAAAAAAAAAGAATTTTGTTTACTTTTCCGTCTAGAATCTACCAACAGTTTAGATTACAGTTTACAAATAATAGACCCGGAGCAGCCCTCTGTAGAATTCCCTGGGTTCGCTGACCCCTTCAGAGAAACACTCAACACCGGTAAACCAATATAGAGACAAATGATGAAAAAGCACTACCAATAATCAAATAAATAGAATCAAACGATAAGAAAGACATTAAATAGTAGGGTGGCGACAAATCCACTACCAAACAACTCTAAAAAGACTTTATCCAATAATGCTTCAATAATGGGTCAACATAGCATAAACTATCACTAAATATATAAAACAAATACATAAAGATACAAGAATTGGTCAGCAAACCACAACACAACACATAAAAATAAGTCTAATAAAGGACTACGCCTAGTTAGCAGAAGAAGGTAGACGACCATGCATCTGGGACATCATGAACCTATACTGCTCCGGTATCAGCATCACCAGTGACGATTCATCAATAGCAGGAGAAGGAAGTAGTGGAACCGATACAGTCGGTGTGGATGCCGACGCACAATCAGGAAGCGTCTGCTCGATGGTTAGCACTCTAGAGTTATAGTAATCCATAATAGTCGTCAGCCTCGAAAGTTGATCACCCATGGCCACCTGCAACCCCTGCACCACCTGAACGGCATGATTCGTCCTCTCGTTCATCTCCCTCATGGTGCACTCGAGCATACCAAATCGTATGGTGAGCACCGCATCATCCGTCTACGGTTGAGATTGGGGCTACTCCATAATCCTCTACGATATCTCATCATGCAGCTTAGCAACCTAGCGATGTAGGCTCTCCTCGACTCGAACTAACTCCTATGAGGGTTGTGGGGAATGCATACTGCCAGAAGGGGCCCTGGATGACTACATTGCCACAAAGACACCATAGGATCCCGTGCCGTAGTACGTACCCCGCTGAAGACCATCAACGACGGTCTTCGAGGGCTCGTCCAACGACTGAGCCGGAGGAGACTGCGAGGAAGTACCAGCCCCTCCTTCTGTAGGTGTACTAGCACTCTCACGCTCTAGCCTAAGATACTCATCCTATAAAGTTACATATGTCGATAAGCATAATATTTACTACCAATGTCTAAGTCATACTTGCTAATGTCTAAGTTACTTACTAATATCTATATAGATATATATTTTATATTTCTAAGTTTTATTAAAGTTAGTGAAACGTAAAGTAATACTTATATAGCTCTGCGTGACCCTATCATCGGTGAGCTTTCCGTCCTTTTGATGGGTGGCCAAGAAGACGGTTACCATTTTGGCATCATCCCTCTGTATCTATTAAAATTAATTTATATTATTATTAAAATTAAACATTTTATTCTTACAATCATTAAAATAATATATTTTAGTAAAATATATACCAAACGACGAAAATGATACATTATAGGAATCGAGCCACCATACCACTTCACAGCCCTCGTCATAGCCTTATTCGCCTTCTCTGACCGTTCCTTGTACCTAGGATCATCGAATCTAGCTATCATCGTAGTCCACTGCTCGGGCATGATCCAACCTTGGATCAGTCTTCCGGAGCGCTCTCGAGCCTTCTGGTCGTCGATCGCATCATGGATCAACTTGGCGACAACGACAGAAAATTATTTCTCGATCATCTCATCCCAGTGTGGTGGATGAAAATATGTTTTCTACAAGAATCAAAATAGTTAGTTATATAATTTGCATAACAGATAATTGATATTAAAAGCAATATACTTTAGTTACCTTGAAGTGGGAAAACTAGAATGCTTCCTCTCGTCCGAGGCATCCGAGTAGTTGATCCAAGGGCCACCGTAGTTGGACCTCAGAAGTAGCCCTAATGCCCTCTAAACCAATACGGGATCGCTCTTCTACGGAGACGGAGTAGGGGCGACTTTCTCCACCCACTCCTCCGTTTCCATAGTGCCGTTAGCAGGAGGGACGCTGGATGGGGTAGTCTCAGGATTGGAACTGTCAGTCCCAGGAGTACTGCCACGTACCATCGACGCACCAGAACACCTGCAGGAAACATGAACACACACCTGGGGAAAAACCAGGTCCTCAGAGGGACGTAATAAGACACATAATATTATGCCATAACTGAATAATAAAGCTCAATAGAAAAGTATGCATGGGTAAAGGTTCCTAACCATTCTATGTGGATTGTAATTTAGAGGACAACGTTCTACGCAGGGGCTGTCTCAAGCAAGTAATAAAGAGTGGCCAACAAGTAGCGCTCATCCGAGACACTATCGGCCGGGTAACACGTAGCGCTCATCCGAGACACCATCTCCCAAATGTGTAAAATAAAAGTAGCCCCTACGCTAGTAGCTGTCCCCTCCCCCCCAATGATACTATACGTGTGTCGTAACCATGACACACAAACACGTGTCGTTTCCACCACACTGTTTTAATATAGATAACTGTCAAGTCTTCTAATCATGCATCTATTGACAGTTATTCCTACGCATGCGCACGGAGGATCAGCCCACACGCAAGTGACCTCTATATGATACTCACAACTCTCACACACAACTCGTGTACCATCGTGACAAGTCAATGAGACATACTAAATTTGACGGTAGTCCCTTAACTCTAAGCCAATTGTATAAATATAGTAATTTGCATCTACATATAATTTAGAAAGAAACAACTTAAAAATAACCACAACATGCATGATATTGAGCAGGAATTTAAACAGTAAGGCAAGGTGTCTTGCCTGGGTGTCGCCTGGTGTGGTGCGATGATCCGACAAGTTCCGATGTGTCCATTAGCCATGGTCGAGGTGAAGATCTGAATCCGCGAGGGTATATGAAAGACATGATTTAGTCATAAGGTCGACAAATAGCGAGAATTTGAAGAGAAGAGTATTTATATTATTTTAGAAAATTTTCCTACTATTTTAAAAATATGTTTTCCTTAGTCCAAGGGATTTGTAGGAAAAATACTTGAAAATATTTATATGTAATAATTTTGAAGTTTTCATCTTATTTGTCAAAAATATTTTAAGTTGTAAAATATGATTTAAGGTAGATACTATATTTCACTATTTAAAATATATATATTTTAGATAAACAGTTAAAAATATTTCTAAATTATTTGGTCCAAAAAGTATAACTGGTCAAATCGAAAGGAATATTTCAGTGTTTAAAAATTAACTTGAAATTTTGCTAGAAAATAATAGTAACAATAATAATGTAAATAATATTTTTAACATAACCACAAACTAATATTAGCAATAATATATAAAATAATTTACCCCATTCTTAGTAATTTAGATAATGATAAATATAATAAAAACAGAAATAATAATACTAATAGTAATAATGATAATACTAATAATAATAATAATAATAATAATAAGAATAAGATTAATAATAATACTAATAATTATAATAATATATTAATAATAGTAATAGTAACACTATAATGATTATAATAATAATAATAATAATGGTAATGGTAATATAACTAGTAGTGATAAATATAATACTTAAAGCTTATAACGAGCCCATACTGTTGTTCCCCTTTATTTGAGGAGAAAGGGGTCTGAGAAAAAAAATTATAACAAGGGAGAGAGAGGGTTTGAGAAGAGGGGTTCTCACCGTCGGGCTCCGGCGGAAGGCGGAAGGGAAGTGAATCTCGGTAGCGGATGCGACCAACCGCGGTAGGCGAGGCACGACGGCGTCCGGAGCGGCTGAGGCGGAGATGTGGTCTCAAGCGGCGGGTGGCGCGGCGACCGGGTGGAGGAGCCGGGGGTTTCGCGGAGGAGGAGGCGCTCGGCTGTCGGAGGCTGGGTGAAGGCGTGTGCGGTCGTCGGAGACGTCAGACGAGGGGGGCGACGCTGGTGGCGCACGGAGAGGATGTGGGCGGAGATGTGTCGGCCGGCGCGCGGATGGGTGCACGGATGGCAAGGAACTCGGGCGGCGGGCGGCCTGGCGAGGAGCGCCGGCGGACGAGGGTTTCTACGGGAGGCGGATCTGACGGCTTCCGGCGGCTCGAGCGGTCAGCGCCTGCACGACGGATCGGAAGCGGCACAGAGGAGAACGCTGGATGTGGGAGATGCCGGGGCACGACGCTTCGGCGAAGGCGCGGACATGTTAGGGTTTGTGTTTGTTTTTTTCTCTTCTGGTGTCTGGTGGTGAAGGTGGTTGCGATGGAAGCAATGATGATCGGTGGTTGTTGGTAGGCCGGGTCGACGGCGATGGAGAAATCGGATTGGCTGGTGCGGTCGGAGGGAATGGAGTCGATAGAGGTGGTTGTGGCAGTAGTAGGTTTTAGGGTTGGGATAGGAAGAATTTGTGTCGGGGGTGAGTTGCGTTGTGTCGAGGGTCTTCGACACGACGGGAGTGGAGGGTCGGATTGTCGGCCTTGGGTCGGAAAATAATGTATCTGTAAAAATTTAGTGGAAAGGGAAAGGAGGGCACCGACACGATGCACATTGTGATTGTGGTGTGGAAATTGGAGGAGTACCTGGCTATTTATAGGATGTGGGAATTCCCAGTTAGATAGGGATTGGGAGAATTCAAATCTCCAATAGATAAATTCCATACTAATTTAAATCGATTTAAAAATCTAATTCAATAAATAAAACCTCTCTTTAATTTAAAATCCATTTAATTTAAGGCAAATAAAATCTTTTCCAATTAAATTATCAAAATAATTCAGATATTAAGTAAAACCAAATTTTAAATATCTCTTTCGTAAATATTAAAATATAGCATTAATTAATTTCAAAAATCAAGATAAATATTAACTCATAAAATAGCTTTTACAAATAAAAAAATATATTAATAAACAAATTTCAAACTTCGCAAAATATCTAGAATATATTTTATATAAAACAAAATTTCTAAACCACTACTTATTATTAAAAGACGAATAAAATACCCTTTCATATAATGTAAAAATAAGATTTTGGCAACAACGACAAACAAATATATTTATTTTTGGAAACTATACTCTCCATAAAAATGATGTCTATAAAAATATTTTTCTGAAAATATGTACCTCGCACATATTCGCATTTGACGAGAAATACGAATTGCAAACTCGCGCGCGACGACAATTAATATAAAATTGTATGCGACGTAAAATTACGAAGTACAAGTAAATACCAATTTATTTTAAAAAAAAATCTCAAAAATTTTGGGGGTTTACATCAAGTAAAGTAATTTAAAGCAGTAAAATAATTCTAAATAGGATATAAAATGATCAGAGAATGTACTCGCCTGGTATCTGAGTGTCCAAGATGAAAGTATTGTCCGAGGAGTGGTGTTTGGCTCCTATTTAGAACAGCACAAGTCATAACAAGTCCAGAATGATAAAATGAAGTTCTACTATGCACTCTGCATGAGTCTAGGTCAAACTAGGCCAAAGTCAACTCTTGGTCAACTATGGTCAACCCTAGAAGTCAAACTAGGTCAACTATGGTCAAACTAGGTCTAACAAGTCTAAACTAGTCTAACTAGTCTATTCTAGGCCAAATCAAGACTAACAAGTCTAACTAAGCTCTCACTAGTCTAACAGACACCATAGGCCCAATCCTCTAGGCAATAGCCATATATTACACTCACATATCATTATTCATATACACTATATAAGGGCAATGCCATAGTGGCATTACACTACACATTTACACATAGGCTATTATAACTATTTACCCTCATACATATATATATATATAATTTCACATACACATAGATTAGGAAATATCCATATATATATACATATAGGGGATACATATATGTGTGTGTGTGGATATATATGTGTACGTTAATTGACAGTATCTACTAGCTAGTGGAGAGCTTGTGTGTGTGTGTGAGTACATAGTGAAGAGAATCCTGAAACCAGTGTGTTAGCAGGAATACATGTGCTGTGTGTTAATGAGTTCACAGGAATACCAAGGACAGTAAAGTCCAGTCAGTGTCTCAGGTTTGTGTCCCCATCTCAGATTTCAGTTATCATAATGTGTATTTGTATAATAGGTTAGCTAGGTATCAAAGTGAGTGTGTGATTTCTGGATTGAAACTAATCAGTGAAACATGTATGGACTGTAATAGATGTAATGTGTGTAGGTAATATGTGAGCTGTATGTGTGTGTCACAAGTACTAAGAGAGGAACCTGTGTACAGTGAGGGAAATAACAGGAAAACAGTGTGGCAGGACATGATCTCAGGTTTGCATAAAAAAAAGTTCAACATGAGTTGCCATTTATTCTCAGGTTCATGTGTGTATAGTCTCAGTAAAAGGGAATTTAGAAAACAGTGTGGCATCTCAGGTTTAAATCACTTGACAGTTCAAACAATGCAATCCAATCATTTCAACAGTACCATATTACAAGACTTAATAGTTAACAGTTAAAAGAAATGGAAAAGGGACCCAATTCATAGTTTGAAAATGGAAAAGGACATCAGTTCCCAGGTTTAATCAAACAATGAAAACATTGCCAGGTTATAAGTTCTCAGGATTTCAAATTAAAAAAAATAGTGTAACAGTGAACATATAATTTTCTCCTGAATTTCGAATCCTCCTGCATTTATTAAACACAAAAATAGATCCCCACAACCCTAACATGCTATCTAATGTACAACAATTTAAACCATAGTTAATTTATATGATATTAAACATTAAAATGCAAATCGAAATAGAGAAAACAGTGATACACTCACTGATACTCTAAGTATCAGTCAACTGAGCATTTCTCCAAATCTAACTCGATTATCCCATTCTAATAAATAAATTACACTAATAGAGATCAGGGAATGTACTAGGACATGATTTAGCATGCAATTTAATCACTAATTAACAGGATTAACCACAGGAAAATATGAACATTGTATTCACTGATACACTGCTGTATCAGTCAAAATGCATCCAACCCACATTCGATTTCCCAATCCATTTAGCATTTCAAGAAGAACATATAGTTGGTAATTAATGGTGGGTATTAGTGTGTGTCACATGCACAAAGTGGTGCCCTAAAACAGGACACACGAGTGTCCAAAACAAATCACAAGCACGCACGAGCCTGCACGAGCTCGCGTGACCAGTGCACGTGTCCGCACGCACCCGACACGCATTCGTAGGACACGAAACCTCGGGGTTGACACGACAGTCACTGCCCCTTGCTTCACGTCCAACCACACGTGTCCATGTGCTCTGTGCACTAAGCACGAGCACGCTGGTAGCAGGGGAAGGCAACCCGCGCGCGCGCATGGTGCACCCCGCGTATGCACGTGTCCAAAGCAACCCGACACGACACAGAACACACCTCAGTCCACCAAAAACGTGTAAGCGACATCAAAACTCAACTTCCTATTCAAATACTTTTCTAAATATCGATCTAAATGCCTACTGTGGCATTTCGTCGAACACCTGCGCACCACACTGATACGTGTCCGATACGGACACGTATAGGACACGAAATTGGACAAACTCTATTTCTACAGGACCAGGACACCTAGGGCTAGGTGTTTATGCAAAGAAATTCTAATTTTAATGGTGGAATAGAAATATACCTATGTGTGTTCTTCAACACAAAAGACTCTTCCAAGGAGTTCTCCAAAAGCCACCCAACTTCTCCAAATTGATTCAAATCTGAGATGTGACTCCACAATCAGTAGGAGAACAGGGATTAGAACACTATGGAAGAAATCCCAATAAAAATGGAGCCCCATTGATTAAACTATGGAGAAAAATAAATAAAGGCTCACCTAGTTCTTAGGAAAAATGATGAACTATTGAAAAGAGGCACAACTTTCTAAAATGATATTATATAGGCAAGGGGGAAGGGGTCTTGGCTGGCCACTTTAGCTAGGGTTAGGGTTTTTAGGTTGCATCTAATGGCTAGCAATAAATCAAGGCTAATGAGTGGCCTAAAATCTAGGGCTCTTTCCTAGTTAAGTTGCAAACCACCCACTTAGCTAAAAATGACTCAAACCACTATTTAATACTAATTAAACTCAATGTGGCAAACTAGGCTAGCTATGGCTAATCTAGGTTAGGTCCAATCTAGGTTAGGCTAACCAAAACCACATGGCAATAAATAAACTAGTATTTAAATCACACCATTCAAATAAATTATTTTAAATTCCTAATAAAATATATTAAATTCAAATAATTCAAAAATGATAAAAATACCCTCAAACTAGAAATGTGGTAGTGACATAGAATAACACAATAATGTAAATTAGAAAATACTAATATAATTTCCCAATATATATATATATATATATATATATATATATATATATATATATAATTTTATCAAATACTATAATTCAAAAATATTAATAATTACTAGTAATATATATTTTTTACTCTGTTGCGACGAGGCGAAGGGGTCTGACCGCAGACCTGTCGATGCGCGGCGCAAGAGGAGCGGTGACTCTGTCACCGGTGACAGTGGGTGGCGTGAAGGGTTTGGGAGGAGCTGGAAGCCGGATCTGCCTCGGGATGGCTCGATGGCAAGATCGCGAGCGCGGCGCATCCCAGGGACTTGGCGGCGGTGGCTCCTCGCAACGTCGATGGAGACTGGACGTAGGTGGGGGTAGAGTAAAGGAAAATTTTGTGGTGACCGAGGTCGGCTGGCCGCGGTTGGGAATCGAACGAGATTGATGGCCGGTCAGTGAGCTTGTTGGTTGAAGGATGTGTGGTGGTCATGTTGGGCTTGCGGCGAGAAGGTGAAGGTGGTCGTGATGGGTTTGGTGCAACTGCGGTCGGCACAGACGGAAGAAGGGTGGCTGAGGCACAGCGGTGTCGATGGTCGTGGGTGGTGGCTGCGGAGACGGGTGATGGCGATGAACCAGAGAGGGGACGGCTGTGATGGTGTCTGCGAAATCTTAGGGAGGAGACGGCCAAAGAGGAAGTCACAGAGCTAGAATTAGGGCTCTAGCAGAATTAGGGTTAGAGTTAGGGTTTAGGAATAGGTATTAGGGTTTTGGAGATTTGGGGATGTGTCTGGGATTGTCGGACATGGATACAAAGATGTAATTGTAATACTAAAAATAGTATTAAAAAGGAATATGGACACGGACACGACACTACACGATGATGACTATGATGATTGTGGTGAATTGATTAATTTGTGGTTGTGGTGAGAATAGAGGAAGGCTCCTCTATATATAGGAGTTGAGAATTCCCTAATAAGGGAAGGACTAGGATTGTTCAAATCCTCCATAGGATCAATCAATTAGATTTGATTGATCTCAATCTATTAATAGTTTTAAATCAATATCTAATATATCGAATAACATTTAAAATAGATTTTATGAATCAAATTTTTTAAAAATAAATGATAGTAATAAACTAAATAATTATACAAGTATATTTATCATAAACATCAATTGTACAATAATAATTGATAACAAATCAAACAATTCAAAATATATTTTTGTAATTATAAAATCTTTTTTTAAAAAATAAATTAGGAAAAAACACTTTTTCTTTTCAAAATATCTATAATAGAACAAAAATTAAAAAATATTCTAACTAGAAAAATAAAATAAAAAATTTCAAAATCTGGGGAGTGGGCTTATAAGTCCACACTAGAGGCGAGGGTGATTGTCTTGAACTAACCTGCGAGTCCACACTAGGGGCGAGGGTTAGTAATTTGTTCTAAACCTGCGAGTCCACACTAGGGGCGAGGGTTTGGTATCCATCGATCTCTTGTTCACCTATTTTCTTCCAGTAGTTCATTTATGCGTAGTTTTTCACATATTCGTGTACCATAATTGCTTAACACTTCTTTGTTATATCCTAGTTTTCTTATGCATGATAAACTGTTAGATAGGCATATTTTATGTATCTTTCTAGTGCCCTGAGGACCTGATGATCTCTTCAGGTAGTTGATTGTACGGAGTTAGTTAGCTGATCATGATGGTAGTTGATTACATCTGCAGGATTCAGGTATTTGCTAGTGATATTACTTTGTCATCCTCTCGTACTTTATATTCTTTATCATGATATATTCTTTTGTTAGCCTAGTTTTATAGACTCGTGTTATTTCTTTGGAGTCAAATCGAACGTATATGCTAGTGGGCTGTAGACCATGAACCATAATATTCATTTTTGTTTTATATTATTCTTGTGGATTGAGATATAGTTTTGTCTGCCATGATTAGGCATTTTACCATAGTCTAGACAGCTTATATGTATTCAGGTTAGACTGGAGTCTACTTGATACGTAGCTGGCTTACGCACGCACTCGCATCCCGAAAAGCGGGTGCGGGTCATGACAAGTTTTTTGGTGGCCCATGCAGATCAGAGCATATCGTTTTGGTTACTTTACTGTACCGAGCGAGCCTGCGTAAGGATTAAACTTGATAGGAATCTCAATCCACAACTGTTTTGAAAACTTTCTTTGAATTCAGTTATCTCCTTTGGCCTTCGTATTTGTATTCACTTATTCTTCCTTGCCATCACTATCCTTGTTTCTCGTACCTACTTCTTCTGAAGTGATGAACACTCGTGCTTTGGGGATGTTTTACGGTTATACAAAGTTAGGAAAATGGTTAGAAATAGGTGTCTCTTAGGTAGTTGCCAAAATAGTTGCTTGTTATGATTTTGAATGCCTTCAAGAGGAGTATGATGAATGTTATAAGCCATAGATATTATAGTATTAAAGTTTATGCAGGATAACAACTAATAGATGAAGTTATGACATTTTGTGTTTGATATAGTAGTGCAAGGGAAGGTGGATAGACATCTTCACAAACTAATTTATTGTGATAAAATAATGGTCAGGGGTACTGATGAAGTTATTAGATTTGGTTCATAAATCATTGACACCTGCAGACTTGAATGAGTATATACAAGATGATTAATGAGGTTTTAGTTTAAACAAGTTTGACTAGGCAGATGTGACTATGAATTTTATTGAAGGCTGAACTTGGAAATTCTATAGAGTAAATATTTACGATTATGAGAAGAAGAAAAATGAATGAAAATTTTGTGATTGTTGTGATCAAAGGTGGGTAGAAATTATGGTTGATTATATATCGAGAAATTTAATTAAAAGAATATGAGCTATGATATATTTAAATATTGGAGAAATTTAAGGAGATTATGCAAGATATATAACTTTGAGGAGATTGGATTTGATTTAAACTTGAGACGATTTCTGTTAGATGGTATAATCTTGAGTATGGTATGATCTTAAGTTTATAATGGAGGGGTTGTATCGAAGGTGGGTAGACCTTCTAAGGGAGCAATTTTACTTTTGGAGGTCAATTTTTTTTAAATAATGATAAGGTTTACTATAATTTGCTGGAATATATATATATATATATATATATATATATATATATATATATATTGGAGTACATATTAAATTTAGACTATATGATCATAGAAGATATGGTGTCACCATATAGGAAAGAATCACATAATAGTTAGTAATTCATGGATAGTGGCAGCAATATGTGTTGATAGCAATATAATTATTTATCAACCGACTAGTCGCAATTCATAATAAAGTAATGTATTCGAGCATCCATGTTGATTGCTAGTGTCCAAAGAGATTTACTAGTCAGCTTGGAGTGCCAACTTCATTATTGATCATTTTCTTAAATTTTGAGGACAAAATTTTTGTAAGGTGGGTAAATTTGTAACTCCGCTTCCCAAAATCTTGAAATTTTTTTATTTATTAATTTGAATTAAATGGTAATTTTTGGAATTTTATAAGTATTTAGTTAAATAATTATTACGATTGAATGCTTTAGTCATGGTTAGGTTTTAGAGTGACAGATGACTAGAAATCATGGCACGGATAGTGCAGTGGAGTGTTTTGACTAGTTTATTAGACATGGTAAGGAAGACCGAGTCATAAGTGTATCCCAACTAGGAAAATCAGACTAAGTTGTGACTTGACCCCTGTAAATAATTTAATTAGTTAATTGTTAATATTATGACTTTTAGGGAATTTGGTTGTAACAAACTAGCCCGGATTGGATCCGAACCAAGCCCAGGCCCATGTAGTCGGGTAGTGCATCTAAGGACATCCATGTAGATGTATGATTGGTATTTTATTTTAATGGACTAGTGAGTGACTTTTATAAATGATATTTATATACTATTTATATTTATTTTTTATATTTATTAGTTTCGAAATATGATAATCTCTTCTTGAAATACCATTTTAGAAATTGGGACCCTTGACTAGAACTATATATATATATATATATATATATATATATATATAATTTTTGTAAAACCCCCCATATTATTCATAAAAGGCGTAAAATGTTGAAGCCTTTACAAGAAAGCTAACGGCTCCAAACAGCCGTAGCCAAAAAGTATACAACCTAAAAAGTAAAGAAAAGAGGTAATAAAATAGGAGAGCGGCCCAGAAAGGCTCATGAGCATACGAGTATAGGGCTCTGATCTTTCGACACTGACGAAGGGTCTCCCGAATGAGTTGGTCTCCGGAATACTGATGACCTTCGTACCTGGCCTTGTTCCGTTCTTTTATAAGACCCAAGTAGCCGCCGCTGCGACGATGATGGCCGTGGGACGCGGAGGCCCAGCACCCCAGGAGATTGTTGAAGCACCCTCCTCTGGGTCTGTCCATACCGGTGCGATAGGGCCCTCCACATCGTAGTCGCGAGCTCCCATGACAGAAGATATGATCGACGGATTCGCTTTTATGCTCCGAGCAACAAGAACAAGCGAACGCCAGGCTAAATTCGATGGTGTTGAGAGTGTCATCGGTGGGCAACTTCTTCCGGACGGCTCTCCAGATGAGGAAAGACTACTTTTTTGGGATGCAGGTTTGCCAAAATGCAGCGATGATAGGTACGGGCGTCCTCCCGCCAAGAATTGTGCTTCTAGCCAACCTCACCGAAAAGTATCCAGAGGACTCGGCCAACCACCTCAGCATGTCAGTCTCATCATCCAGTTTATGGTTATTGTTGCGGATGCGCTCTTCTGCCTCTGCTCCGGTACACTCTCTGATCAGGCGCCAATTCCAATTATTACTAGTAACATCCCATAAGTCCTTGATCCTGCTGTTTCCCGGAGCTGCCCTAAGATTGTTGAGTACGGTATCCCCCACCCAACGTTCCAAGAAGGTCAGAGATTCTCCATTACCCAGTTGGAGTTTGATCATTGGTTCGGTGAGGGATTGCCCCACGAGAATCCACCGCCAAGCGGCAGAGGATTTGCAATTGGAGATGGCCTGCGCAAGGTGATTATGCTTGAAGTACCTGGCTTTCATGAATTTGGCCCATAAATTCTGACTCGTACGGAGCTTCCACCATAGCTTCATAGAGAAAGCATCTACAATGTGGGATAGTTTGGAGAAGCTCAGACCTCCTTCTTTCGTAGGCCTAGCCATAGACTCCCAACTGGCCCAATTATGCTTGTCGTGCTCGTCATTGTGACCCCAAAAGAAATTGCTAAAGATGCTTTCCAGCGAAGCGATCACTTTCTTGGGAGGGGAGCAGGCAGCAAGGGTATAGACAGGGATAGAGGAGAGGACGTGCTTGATGAGAATCATCTTGCCACTTGGGGATAAGGTAGCGTTATGGCACACCTCAAGTTTTTTTCCGATCTTGGTAATCAGATCATCAAAGATGCCTGCGTTCGATCTTCCGTACACGAGGGGGCACCCAAGGTAGGGGATGGTCGACTGAGAATGAGGTGATGTTGGATAGGTTGATAGCATTCTCTCTCTTGACGTTATGGTGGGCGTATATCACGCTCTTAACGTGGTTGATCTTTTGACCAGAGAATCTGGAGTATTTCATGAGCGAGTTGTAGACCACCTCCATCAACCCAACTTCCCCAGAGGAGAAGATAAGGATGTCGTCAGCATAGGCCAGATGAGTAATGATGGGACAGTCACTGACCATGTGAAAATATTAGAAGTTCGGGGTTCTGATCATGCTGTCCAGCTGCCTGCTTAAGGCGTCGGCTACGATGATGAAGATGGTGGACGATAAGGGGTCTCCTTGCCTGACACCGCAATTGGATTTGAAAAATCTATCCGATTGGCTGTTGATCATCGTGGAGAACCAAGAGTTGCTGACCGATCTCCAAACGATATTGATCCACGTTTCTGAGAATTCGAAGGCCCTGAAAACCCAGATCATGAATTGCCAGTCAAGTCTGTCGTATGCTTTCTCCATGTCCAGTTTGATGGCGATGTTCCCCCCTTGCCGGGAGTTTTATGCATGTAATTAACTCTTGAGCCAGCATGATATTATCCTGAATGTTTCTGCCCTTGACGAAGCCACTTTGCTCCTCTAAAATAATCTTAGGAAGAATCTCTGACATGCGCGACGCGATGATTTTAGAAATGATCTTATTAGTGAAGGTGCAGAGGCTGATGGGCCGAAAGTCCCAAAAAGTCTCTGGGTTATCTTTTTAGGGATAAGGATAAGGTTGGCCCTTGAAATAGTTCTGGGGTAAGTCGCTCCTTGGAAGAATGTCGTAACCGCCTCATTGTTTGCAAAAACAAAAGTTCTTTTATTTCAAAAACTTTGTAAGAAGATTACAATTAAATTCTGGGAAAGTACAACTATAGGAATCCGATCTGAAGACGATCGCTTTATTCCTTGGACGATGTGAACTTTGAAGATGATAGCCTCTGAAGAATGCAGCAGCACTTGGACAAGAACTCCTGATCTCTAGTGATAATAATGATCTGATCTTGATAATGAAGGACTTGAAACTCTATTTATAGAGTTCTGGAAAAAACTAATTAGTAGTTATTTCTGGATTGCGCAGGCTGGATGGCGCAGGCATTGGACTGCACAAACACCGAACTGCGCTGGCAGTTAGTCGAACGTGGCTCAACTGTATTAGACGCGTGGCATTGTTTGATTGAAATGTGCATGGTCGTGTACAGACGGTTGCCACGTGGTGAGCAATTGATGGCATGTAGGCCACGTATAAAATGTCAGTTATCTTGATGGATTGTGCCGCTTGAATTGCGCTAGCTTCAGACTGCGCTGGGATCGAACTACGCTGAAAAGGATCTGGCAGACTGTGCTTCAGTTGGGCTGGCAGACTGCGCTGGGAGTCAACAGCTGGACCGCAGTAACAGCTATCATAGAATGCGGCGCGGCTCGAGAAACGAACAGACTCCTCGCTTTTCGGGCTGTCGGTTGTCAGAAAATCTAATTTTGTGTCAGGTAATGATGACGTTGCCACGTCAGCATTGCGCGCTTGGATATTGGCGCAGTTCAACCTTGCGCAGTTGATTTGTTGCGCAATCTGCTTCCTGCGCAGTTCATTTGAAGGGTGCGCAACTTTTTTGATGGGTGCAACTTAATTTTAGGACCTACAAACCCCCTTCAAAGTTTTTAAAATTTGAAAATATTCAAAGTTTCGAAATACTTTGAATTTCGAATTTAAAATCAAGTTGCGCAAGTGGCGCTTTGACTCCGCGTTTGGAGGAATCAGCTCCGACTTTTGTGGCGCAATCTGAGGTGACTGTTACACTTCTGAAAACTATAAATAGTTTCCATTCTCATTCTGTCAACCTTTACTTGCTTTCGATTTTCTGAAGAGATAAAAGCTTCCCTCCTACTCCGTCTACTTCTCCTTTCTCTCGCCGTCGACGTTAATGGCTCCTAAGCGATCTGCCATCGAGAAGGGTAAGGCTCCGGCCGAACCCTCGACTCGTGTTGTGCCACGAATATCTCACCATGAGATTGGCCACCCAGCGCTGCAAGGTAGATGACAAACTCGATCGAAATTTTTAGGGTTCTTGACATTTTCGAACCTTCATACCTCTCTCTTTTAGAGATTGATGGTATTGCGCCGCCCTGTTTAGGGTTTTGGTTGCACACACAATAGTTTTCATTTTTATGAAACTATATTCTTGTGCAATCGGTTGGAAAGCGCTGGCAGATGTTCGGCGCAATCTATCGATTTGCGCAAGTCAGTTGAGCCAGCACAAACTGATGCCTTCCGCAAGTGGGTTAGCACAACCTGATGTCTTGCGCAAGTGGATGTGTTGGCACAATTGGATACTTTGCGCATGTGGGCTGTATTGGCACAATCTGATGCTTTGCACATAGTTCAATTTGATGAACTCTTTTTAAAGAAACTTTGTGATTTTGCATGTACTGATCTTTGTCTCTTTATTTGATGCAGTTAACCTCAGGGAAGATCCCAATTATGAGGTCTTTGCAGGATCTTTGGCTGAACCTGAGTTCAAGAAGGATCTTTCCCATGTGACATATCCTCGATATGCCTTGTCGTCATCTCGGCAAGCCATCCTGATGGCACAAGTTAATGAAACTCTGTTGTGTTTGATGAACGGGCAGCCACTCCAAACTGCAGACACAGTTACTCATAAGAAGCCGTTGTTCCTGTTCGGCGAGACTTTTGACAAGAACTCTCAGCCTAGACCTTGCATGGAACAGAGACTTTTTCAAAGAGGCGAGAAGATGATACTTCTACCGGAGATTTCCAGATGCCTTCTCCTGTCTCGCTATGCTTTTGCGAGCTATCCCAAAAGGATGGAATGGGATATAACTCCACTTCAGCAAGCCCGAACGGGGAATATCTGTGTGAAGAAGGGGCCAAACAGCAAAGACATATTCTACAGTTTCTCTGAGCGTCACAGCCCCTACTCAGAGGATGAAACCCGGTTGCATCCTACCGAAAAACTCTTCCCTGCTGCTACCAGTCAGAACTCCGATATTCGCAAATGAGTTTGCGAAGGTCGAGGGAAGGTATGCAGATCAAGATATTCGATTGACAGGTCTTGTGAATCCGGATAACAAGAGATGGATCTGTATAGCCAATTGGATATTGGCTCACTTTGAAGACTGGCTTAAGGAGATTGAGCTGTACCAAGCGGTGTACGCCACCGTTTATGGTTTTCCGCCTAATCCGTATCTATTCCTTGCATTGGCGGAGAGATACAACTAAAGAACAGGGACTTTTATGACACCATACGGAGAGATCAGATTGGCTTTACACGAGATGAAGTACATCTCCAGCCTGCCAATGGGGGATATCCCCTATGAAGAATTTGTCCCTACCATGATGAGTTGGACAAATTACGCCAAGAGAATGCTGACATGGTGGCTGTCTTTGAAGAGCTGCTATGCCACTACAAGATCTGTTCCTTGTACTACAAGAGTGGTACATCCGACACCTGCTACTCAACCAAATGGTTGCCATTTTCTTTCTCAACCAAATCATTGAGAAGAAGACCAAGGAGCACGATAACTGCAAACCCACCTTCTTCAGACTACTTAGCAACAGCGAAGTGATAGGGTTGATGGAAGAGAACATGATATGGATATCAAGATCAAGGATGATCTCCAGTGTCCTCCTTTCAAGGAAGGAGACATTATTGAAAGCTACATGAGGCTGGGCTACAGGCCCATGTCGAAGGAAGCCCAGCTGGCGGGTTTTCTCACTTATTGGCTTCGATGATACGTCGTTCCGGGAGCCAGCGCCATCGATCGCTTTCATCGAGGCGTACTATTTGCTGCTGTCCGCTTAGTCTTCGGCTAACGGATGGATCTATTGTCAGCGATGACTTGCAGAGTGAATGCTAGCCTCCGCCTTTTTGCCGATCAAATGCTTTAAGGAAATGGCGAGAATGAAGCTTTCTTCGACTGGAGCTACCATACACATATCTGTTCGGATGGCTACTTCTGCACTATCTTTTACTGATGAACCCCGATATGGTGGCGGTGAGCGGCAGCTTCTTGAGGAGATTCTCCAAAAGCAAGTGGATATATACCACTTTAAGAGATTGCAGGCGCACTCTGAATCTCGAAAAGGGATGGAACTTCTATTGTGTTCCCCCTCCAGCTGGCGACGAGCATATGTCCACCAACCTTGTCGACTCTGGGGGGCACAGCCTCTGGGCCACACAACTTTCGACTGGTTGAAGATGATCCGGCCATCTCACTTTGTGTACCGGTTTGAAGATGAATGCAATCTGGAGCCTTATCCCCTAGCCGTTTTGCACGCCAATTCAGCTATGACCAATTCCATGTAGGCAACGCCATAACGTGCCTACAGGGAAAAGGTTATCTGATCGATGGAGCCCGGGCTTGGGCTTACTATAATGCTCGGGACACGAGGACGACGTTCTCGATGCCGCTAAGGAGCGATCATGGTCCTTGCATGCGATATACGTATTCGCTCTTCTACACATCAGCGAATACCTTTGTTGAGAATTTTAACTTAGTAGACAGCTTTGCGACAGCAATACGATTAAAGAATGGAGCATCTGTTGTGTTGGCTCCTGGTAATGATGAAGAGGATGAGCCAGTTGATGCACCGTTGGAAGCTTCGGAAGCCAACTTCCCTGAAGAAGTCAACGAGCCGCTACGCGTCTCCTTGAAGGTTGTCAGATCTCCAATCAAGGAGAGGAAGAAGAGGAAGGCGGAAGAACCTTCTTCTCCAGTTTCTAAGAGGAAGATTGTCTTAGAATCCTCAGAAAGGGTCACTACCCGGTCGTAATCTCGGCAGTAGGCTGAGTCGACTCAAAGAGAAGAGGCGACGACTCCGACCTCTCTTCAAAGACAAGTAGATGTTGTAGATGTAGAGAGTCCGAAGAGACCTTTACGCAGAAAAAAAATAGTTTTCAGAAGGAAAGTGGCCACTCCTCCAAGACCTATTATCATCGGTCGTGACCAGTGCTGTCGCCGGAGTCATGATGTCGTCTCCTACACCTGCCCTTGAACCCAGGTAGGAAGCTTTCAGTCCAGAGAAGAGGGACGAGGTTGTAGAGACCAGGGAGGAAATCGCAGAGACAGCAGATGAGGCTGCGAAGCCAAATGAGCCAGAAACATCTTCCGAAGCACTGCAATTTCTAACACTTTAAACAGAAACCGTCCATCTTCCAGCTTCTCCTCGATCACTACGTGCCGAAGAAGATAAGTTAATGAGTGAGGCACTGGAAGACTGTGACTTTGGCTTGCACAATGATGTAGATCCAGTTGCCGCAACTGATAGTGAAGAAGCACGAGAAGAGAGTGTAAGTGTGATGAAGATACATCAGCAGAGGCTGTTGATGACACTCTGAATCCAGAAGAGGATGCTGATGTACATGCATCCCAGAGAAGAATACGGTTAAAGAAGTAGTACCGGAGGGTGCTACTGTCACCCATCAAGGAGGTATTGGTATTGACTGATATTAATACCCTTCTTTTATGGATTAAATTGCTGACATCTTAATTTTTTATCCATGCAGAAATTCAACTTTCTTCGATTCCTCCAATATGCACTGATATAGTGCAAATAAAAGCGATAGCCAGCAGTATCCATCATTTATCAGGCGGCTCTGAATAGGGTAGTAGCCAGGCAGTAATGTCTGAAGCTACTTCTACGAGGCTACAACCCATGTCAGCAGATGACAAACTTGTCACTGGACCCAGCAATGGTAAGATGCCCTTACTTTTGATCCTTTTCGACAGTTGCTAATAACAGCAAACTGATGTGGTTTATTTGATTTCGTAGAGGAACATCTGGGAGGAGCAACCAGCTCTACCATGGCTCCCTTGTCCAAAGAGACTACAGTTCATGATGTCGAACTTCCGCCTGTGCAGGCACCTGCTACTTCAACTTCCAGAGGAGTAGCTGCTACACGGTGCAATAGCTACTAATAGATTATAATTGGCTCCTTCACCAACCTTTTCTTCAATTCATTGGGACCCTTAGTAGAAAGGGTAATGGAGAAAGAAGATGTTGGTTTCATCACTGTTAGAGGTCCAACCTCTTATCTGATCTGTGCCATCCGAAATCAAGGTGATAAAGCTCAAGCTGTTTATCTTGAACACATACTGAATGAGCTGGAGGAATCAGTTAAGATCTACAAAGATCTTAATCGGGGGGAGGTAGAGCCCTTGGTACATGCTGAGTTTGAGAGGATGTCTCGAGAGGCTGCAGTTACGAAAGCTGATTTTCAGGTTTTCTTGGACACTTTTGCTGCCAAGTCTTCAGAGTATAACTCCCAGATGGAAATAATAGCATTTGCTGCTGGGGAGAAGGAAAAGAAAGTTGCTGAGCTGAAAGCAGAGTTCGATCGACTTCAAGAAGAGTTGAAAATTGTTCAACTTGCTCTAGAAGAAGAGACCACTCAACATCAAGCTGCAGTCCAGCAACTGGACATTCTGACCCACGAAAGAAATGAGTATGTCAGGACTCATCAAGCTGAAATATCCCGCCGACTAGTAACTTTACCGATTTTTGATGATAATTCTGGAATGGAGGAAGCTAGAAGGCGGGTGATGAATACTCGTGAGGAGCGACTTCAACTTTAAAGCAGCAGATGGCTAGTTTGATGACCCCACCAGCTGAATAGGAAGACTTTTTGTATCTTCTGTTTTGTGACATGTCTTTTTGTAATGCCTTTTAATTTTGATCAATAAAAGACATTTTCTTTGTGGATTATTATTATTACATATCTCATTCGGATATAAATAATAGCGATAAAAAATATATTCAGAGGTCCGGGACATGATATATTTCTTGATTTAGAAAATAATTATATTCATTATATCTGCTCAGAGGTAATGTGGACATGGCAGAATATAATTTGTTGAATATCATTATTTCAGTAGACAACTTAATCAAAGGTAACAAATACATGACAAGTTGCTGATGTGAATGAAATGGATGGAATGAACGGGTGCACTGTGTTGAATAGATGGAATGAACGGATAAACCATCGAATAGATGGAATGAACGGATGAACCGTCGGATGAATGTAGTGAACGGGCGAACCGTCGGATGAATGTAGTGAACGGGCGAACCGTCGGACGAATGTAGTGAACGGGCGAACCGTCGGACGAATGTAGTGAACGGGCGAACCGTCGGACGAATGTAGTGAACGAGAGAACCTTCGGATGAATGTAGTGAACGGGGGAACCGTCGGATGAATGTAGTGAACGGGCGAACCGTCTGATGAATGTAGTGAACGGAAGAACCGTCGGATGAATGTAGTGAACGGGGGAACCGTCGGATGAATGTAGTGAACGGGCGAACCGTCGGATGAATGTAGTGAACGGGCGAACCGTCGGATGAATGTAGTGAACGGGGGAACCGTCGGATGAATGTAGTGAATGGGCGAACCTTCGGATGAATGTAGTGAACGGGCGAACCGTCGGATGAATGTAGTGAACGAAGGAACCGTCGGATGAATGTAGTGAACGGGCGAACCATCGGATGAATGTAGTGAACGGGCGAACCGTCATATAGAACGCGTCGCTTCGTTGTTTCACGAATCTCTGTATATAAATAGAACAGAAAATTAGAAGGAATGATCACTTTCACTTTTCAACATAAAGATGTCGTCTAGAGATGCATCCAAGAAGGCTGAGATCCCCGAAGGTTGTTGAAGCGGGCGCTGAGGAACGTCCAATCGAGCTGGCCCAGCCAAAATAGACAGAGGTGGGCGAAGGTTCGTCTGCTCCCAAGCCGCCAATGGACATCTTGGACTTCCTACTTGAACCAGGGACGACGGACGAGGAGGAAGCCATGAGGATGGCTGCTTGCAAGTTCCTGGTGGGTTCGAGCAAGGATGTTCTTGGCTCTTTTGTCGATTACATTCTCGAAAAGGACGGCAGTAGTCCTCGTCCTGTTTATAAGAAGGACGATAGTGATCCTCGTCCTTGATTTATGTAACATCATTTATGATGAAATAAAATCAAACATTATTTATGAACTGTCTGATCATATTTACCTGAAATCCCTGTTACATTCATACATAGTATTTTTTGAGGAATTTGCCATTGATAGGCATTATTATAACTCGACCGTCCAACTCTGTGAGTTGATAGGCTCCATTTGAGAAGACTTTGCTCACGATATATGGACCTTCCCATTTCGCATCGAATTTGTCGTTGCTCATATGAGCCATGGTCCTAGGACGTCTGACGGTTAGAACCATTTCTCCTTTCTGAAAGGCTCTGACTTTAAGTTTGCGGTTGAAAGTCTTCGAGATTCAGGCTTGATATAACTCAATATGCTGTTGAGCCAATAACCGTTTCTCGTCGAGCGCTTCTAGTTCTTGAAGTCAAAGGAGGTCATTGTTCTCTGTAGTGAGTTTGTTGGCGATAGCAATCTGCAGGGATGGGATCTGAAGTTCCAAAGGTAGAACTGCTTTACAACCGTACACCAGAGAAAAGGGTGTACAGCCTGTAGGGGTTGCGGACCGTAGTACAGTAGGCCTATAGACATTCTCCAAGCTTTTCACTCCAGTTCCGTTTGTTAGTAGGCACAAACTTCTTAAGGAGCTTGATGATAGTCTTGTTGAATGCTTCAGCTAAACCATTAGCAGCAGGATTGTAAGCTGTCGAAGCGACATTGTCAATCCGATGATCGTCACAAAACTTGGTAAACTTTTGACTGATGAACTGAGGTCCATTGTCATAAATGATTCGTCAAGGTACACCAAATCTATAGATGACATAGTATTTGACGAAGTTGATGACGCTACTGGTCTTGACTTCAGCCAGAGGTATAGCTTCAGCCCATTTGGAGAAGTAGTCGGTTATTGCTAGTATGAACCGATGTCCTCTAGAAGAAGGAGGGTTGATAGGACCTATAATATCCATGCCCCAAGCTTTGAAAGGCCAGGAAGCAGCAGTCGGATGAAGGAATTCCGACGGTTGATGGATGAAATCTGCATGGATTTGACAAGCTCGACATTTCCTTGCATATTCGATGGCATCAGATACCATAGAGGGCCAGTAGTAACCCATGCGTCGGATACGATCTTGTAGTTTAGGACCGGGTTGATGTACTTCGCAAACACCATCGTGAGCTTCACGCAATACTTGCTTCGCTTCATCACCAGCAAGATAGCGTAAAAGAAGACCGTCATAAGTCCGTCGATAGAGAGTCTTGGTGGTCTGATTATAGTAGAACCGGAGAGATCGTCGATGAATACTCGTATCCTCCTTGGGATCTTCAAGAAGTATATCATGGACTACGAAGTCAATGAAGGGAGTTCTCCAATCTTCACTGATAACATTGACTTTAATAAATTACTGAACTCAATATTACGATTGTTTTTGATGCAGAACAATTCCCGATTAGAGACAACCACCACCTGCTGTCTTTTGATAGGGATGGCTAAGACTGCTACAAGATTGGCCAAAGCTGCCTCAGTATTGCAAGCTCGGCGGACATATTCGATGAAGAAGGCTTTGAATGATGCAGCCATGCTGATTGCCACTTCATGATGAGGCACTAGATCTTGATGACGAACTTCATAGGTTCCTCTGACCTGGTTAACAACCAGCTTGGAATCGCCATAGACTTCAAGATATTCGACGTCTGTTTAGCTAATTGAAGGCCAATGAGTAGAGCATTGTATTCTGCTACGTTGTTGGAGCAAGGTTCATCTAGGGAGTAGGCTCTTTGAATCGTTGACCTATCTGGAGAAACAAGAACAACCCCAACTCCTACGACAATGGCACCAATTGGTCCGATCCTGGATGCACCGTCGAAGAACAGACGCCAAGTAGGAAATTCTTTGGAGATCATATTTGATTCCAATGTCTCGTCTGGAATTTCATCATAAAGCTTAGATGTCTCCGGTATAGGATGAGCTGCTAAAAAGTCAGCCAGCGCTTGACCTTTGACAGACTTTTCTGGAACATAAACTATGTCGTATTGGGCTAGCAAATGGCCCATGTAGCCAATCGAGAGTTGAGTGTGATGGATTCTTCATTAATACCTGAAAAGGATTAACTCGGGATATGACATGAGTTTGTCCAATAATGTAATGCCTTATCTTTTGAACAGAAAACATAAGAGCTAAGCATTCTTTTTCAACCGGACTATAACAGTGTTCAGCACCAATCATAGTACGAA
>JANAVB010026699.1:0-41604 GCA_029216955.1 Iris pallida
CTATCAAAAGACAGCAGGTTGTGGTTGTCTCTAATCGGGAATTGTTCTGCATCGAAAACAATCGTAATATTGAGTTCAGTAATCTTACTGAAGCCAATATTATCAGTAAAGATTGGAGAGCTCCCTTCATCGACTTCGTGGTTCATGATATACTCCCTAAAGATCCCAAGGAGACTACGAGTATTCGTCAACGATCTCTGCGATTCTACTACAATCAGACCACCAAAACTCTTTACCGGCGGACTTATGACGACCTACTCTTGCGCTGTTTGTTGGTGATGAAGCGAAGCAAGTATTGCGTGAAGCTCACGATGGTGTTTACGGAGCACATCAACTCGGTCCTAAGCTACAAGATCGCATCCGACGCATGGGTTACTACTGGCCCTCTATGGTATCTAATGCCATCGAATATGTACGAAAATGTCGAGCTTGTCAAATCCATGCAGATTTTATTCACCAACCGTCAGAATTTTTGCATCCGACTGCCGCTTCCTGGCCTTTTGAAGCTTGGGGCATGGATATCATAGGTCCCATCAATCCTCCTTCTTCTAGAGGACATCGGTTCATACTAGCAATAACCGACTACTTCTCCAAATGGGCTGAAGCTATACCTTTGACTGAAGTCAAAACCAGCAGCGTCATCAACTTCGTCAAACACCATATCATTTATAGATTTGGTGTACCTCGAAGGATCATTCATGACAATAGACCACAGTTCATTAGTCAAAAGTTTACAAGATTCTGCAATGATCACTGGATTGACAATGTCGTTTCGACAGCTTACAATCCTGCTGCTAATGGCTTAGCCGAAGCCTTCAACAAAACTATCATCAAGCTCCTCAAGAAGTTTGTGTCTACTAACAAATGGAACTGGAGTGAAAAGCTTGGCGAATGTCTATGGGCCTACCGTACTACGGTCCGTAACCCTACAGGCTGTACACCCTTCTCTTTGGTGTACGGCTGTGAAGCAGTTCTACCCCTGGAACTTCAAATTTTGTCCTTAAAGATTGCCATCGCTAACGAGCTCACTACAGAGAACAACGACCTTCTTCGACTTCAAGAATTAGAAGCGCTCGACGAGAAGCGGCTATTGGCTCAACAGCATATTGAGTTATATCAAGCCCGCATTTCGAAGACTTTCAATCGCAAAGTTAAAGTCAGAACCTTTCAGAAAGGAGAGCTCGTTCTAACCGTCAGACGTCCTATGACTATGACTCATATGAGCAAGGGCAAATTTTACGCAAAGTGGAAAGGGCCTTACGTTGTGAGCAAAGTCTTTTCAAATGGAGCTTATCAACTTTCCGAGCTGGACGGTCGAGTTGCTATGATGCCTATCAATGGCAAATTCCTCAATAAATACTATCTATGAATGTAATAGGGATTTATGTAAATATGATCAGACAGTTCATAAATAAAGTTTGATTTTTTATTTCATCAAACGGTTACATAATATCAAGGACGGGATTCACTATCGTCCTTCTTGAAGACAGGAAGAGGACCACTGCAGTCCTTCTCAAAAATAAAATCAGCAAAAGAGCCGAGAACATCCTTGCTCGAACCCACCAGGAATTTGCAAGCAGCCATCCTCATGGCCTCTTCTTCCTCTGTCGTCCCTGGTTCAAGAAGGAAGTCCAAGATATCCCTTGGCGGTTTGGGTGCAGACGAACATTCGCCTGCCTTTGTCTGCTTTGGCTGGGCCGGCTCGATTGGACGTTCCTCAGTGCCCGCTTCAACCTTTAGGGCAATCTCAGCCTTCTTGGATACATCTCCAGATGACATCTTTGTGTTAAAAAGTGAAAGTGATCATTCCATCTGATTTTATGTTATATTTATAGACAGAGATTCGTGAGACAATAAAGCGACACATTCATTCGACGGTTCGCCCGTTCATTACATTCATCTGACGGTTCGCCCATTCATTACATTCATCTGACGGTTCGCCCGTTCACTACATTCATCTGACGGTTCACACGTTCATTACAGTCATTCGACGGCTCTCCTGTTCACTACATTCATTCGATGGCTCACCCGTTTACTACATTCATCTGACGGTTCGCCCGTACAATACATTCATATGACGGTTCACCCGTTTATTACATTCATCCGACGGTTCACCCGTTCATTACATTCATCCGACGGTTCGTCCGTTCATTATATCCATCCGACGGTTCGCCCGTTCATTTCATTCATTTGTCGGTTCACCCGTTAATTCTATTCATTTGACGGTCCATCCGTTTATCCCGACGATTCATTTCGTTCACACCTTTTGACGATTCATCCATATCATTCACATCAGCAACTTGTCATGTATTTGTTATTTCTGATTAAGTTGTCTACTGAAATAATGATATTCAACAAATTATATTCTGCCATGTCCATATTACCTCTGAGCAGATATAATGAATATAATTATTTTCTAAATCAAGAAATATATCATGTCTCGGACCTCTGAATATATTTTCTATCACTTATTTATATCCAAAAGAGATATACAATAAATAATAGAGCCACAAAGAAAATGTCTTTTTATTGATCAAAATTAAAAGACATTACAAAATTACATATCACAAAACAGAAGATACAAAAAAGTCTTTCTATTCAGATGGTGGGGTCATCAAACTAGCCATCTGCTGCTTTAAAGTCTGAAGTTGCTCCTCACGAGAATCCATCACCCGCCTCCTAGCTTCCTCCATTCCTGACTTATCATCAAAAGTCTGCAAGGTTACTAGTCTGCGGGAGATTTCAGCTTGATGAGTTGTGACATACTCATTTCTTTCCTAGGTTAGGGCGTCCAGTTGCTGAACTGTAGTTTGATGTTGTGTGGCCTCATCTTCCAGAGCAAGCTGAACAAGTCTCAACTCTTCTTGAAGATGGGCAGATTCTGCTTTTAGCTCAGCAACTTTCTTTTCCTTCTCCCCGGCAACAGATGCTATTATCTCTATTTGAGAGTTATACTCTGAAGACTTGGCAGTGAAAGTATCCAAGATAATCTGGAAGTCAACTTTCGCAACTGCAGCTTCTTGAGACATCCTCTCAAATTCAGCGTGTACCAAGGGCTCCACCTTCCCTCGATTCAGATCTTTGTAGATCTTAACCTATTCCTCCAGCTTATCCAGGATGTGTTCAAGGTAAGCAGCTTGCGCTTTATCACCTTGACTTCGGATGGCAGCTATCAGATAAGAGGTTGGACCACTAACAGTGATAAAACCAACATCTTCTTTATCCATTACCCTCTCTACTAAGGGTCCTAATGAATTGAAGAAAAGGTTGGTGAAGGAACCGATTATGAATCTGTTAGTAGCAATGGCACCAGGAGTAGTAGCTACTCCCATAGACGTCGAAGCAGCAGGTGCCTGTACAGATGGACGTTCAGCTTCTTGCACGTGAGTGGAGGTCTCTCTGGACAAAGGAGCCATGGAAGAGCTAGTCGCCCCTCCCAGATGTTCCTCTGCGAAATCAAACAAACACCATCAGTTGGCTGTCATTAGCAACTATCGAGAAAGATCAAAAGTAAAAGCACTCTTACCATTATTGGGCCCAGTGACAAGTTTGTCATCTGCTGACACGGGTTGCAACCTCGCAGAAGTAGCTTCAGACATTACTTGCCTGACTACTACCCGCTTCGGAGCCGCCCGAAAAATGTTTGCTACTGCTGGCTATCACCTTTATTGGCAATATGTCAGTGCATATGGAAGGAATTGGAGAAGATTCGATTTCTGCATCAATAAAAATTTAAATGTCAGCCATTTAATCTATGAAAGAAGATTGATAATATCATTCGATACCTTTGGGATCAGCAACAGTAACTTCCTCAGGTGCTATTTCCTTGACCGCATCCTTCTCTGGGGATACATGTATATTAGCATCCTCTTCTAGATTCAGAGTATCATCAACAGCCTCTGTTGATGTATCTTCATCACTTGCACTTTCTTCTGGTGCTTCTTCGCTATCAGTTGCGGCGATTGGATCTACATCATCATGGAGGCCGAAGTCGTAATTATTCAGAGCATCGATCTTCTTCATCACGAAGTGTTCTCGGTGTAGCTGGAAGCTGGGTAGTTTCTACTACAAGTGTAGGAGATCGCAACACTTTATCCTCTTTCTCCATGACCTCCTCCCTGGTCTCTATAATCTCATCCCTCCTCTCTGGACTGAAAGCTTCTCGTCTAGGCTCGGGGACAGGTATAGGAGACGACATTGTGATTCCGACAACAGCACTAGCCACGACCGATGATAGGATAGGTCTTGGAGGACTGGCCACTTTTTTTCTGACAACTATCTTCTTTCTGCGTAGAGGTCTCTCTGGACTCTCTACATCTACAATATTTTCTTGCCTTTGAATAGAGGTCGGAGTTATCGCCTCTTCTCTCTGAGTCGACTCAGCATGCTGCCGAGATTGCGACCGGGTCGTGACCCTTTCTGAAGATTCCAAGACAAGCTTCTTCTTAGCAACTGGAGAAGAAGGTTCTTCTATCCTCCTCTTCCTCTCTTTGGCTGGAGATCTGACAATCTTCAAGGAGATGCGCAGTGGCTCGTTGACTTCTTCAGGGAAGTTGGCTTCCCTCGAAGCTTCCAACGGTGCATCAGCCGGCTCACGCTCTTCATCATTGCCAGGAGCCGACACAACAGATGCTCCCTTCTTTAATCGGGCTGCTGTCGCAAAGCTGTCTGCAAGACTGAAGTTCTCGGCAAAGGTATTCGTCGATGTATAGAAGAGTGAATATGTATACAGCATCCGAGGACCATGATCGCTCTTCGTCGGCATCTAGAATGTTGTTCTTGTGTCTCGAGCATTGTAGTAGGCCCAAGCCCGGGCTCCATCGATCAAATAACCTTTTCCTTGTAGGCACGTGATGGCGTTGCCTACATAAAACTGGTCATAGCCGAATTGGCGCACAAAACGACTGGGAAGATAGGGTTCCAAATAGCATTCGTCTTCAAATCTGTAGACAAGGTGTGACGGCCGGATTGTCCTCAGCCAATCAAAAACTGCATGACCCAAAGGCTGCCTCCCAAAATCGACCAGATTTGTAGACATATGCTCGTAGTCAGCTGGAGGAGAAACATAATAGAAGTTCCATCCCTTTCCGAGATTCAGAGCACGTCTGCAATCTCTTAGACTGGTGTATATCCACTTACTCTTGGAGAATCTCCTCAAGAAGTTGCCGCTTATCGCTCCCATATCGGGGTTCATCAAGGCAGGATAGTGCAGAAGCAGCCATCCGAACAAATATGTATATGGTAGCTCTAGCCGAGAAAAGCTTCCTTTCTCGCCTTTTCCTTTAAGCATTTGATCGACAAAAAGGCGAAGGCCAGCATTCACTCTGCAAGTCATCGCTGACAAAAGATCCATCCGATAGCCGAAGACTAAGCGGACGACAGCAAATAGTATACCTCGATGAAAGCGATCGACGGTGCTGGCTCCAGGGACGACGAATCGTCGAAGCCAGTAGGTGAGGAAACCCGCCAGCTGGGCTTCTTTTGACATGGACCTATAGCCCATCCTCATGAAACTTTCAATAATATCTCATGTCTTGAAAGGAGGATATTGAAGGTCATCATCGATCTTGATATCCATCTCCTTGTTCTCCTCCATTAATCCTATCACTTCGCTGCTGCTAAGTGGTCTGAAGAAGTTAGGTTTGCAGTTATCGTGCTCCTTAGTCTTCTTCTCCATAATGTGGTTGAGAAAGAGATATGGCAACCATTTCGTCGAGTAGCAGGTGCCTGAGGAACCACTCTTATAGTACAAGGAACAAATCTTGTAGTGGCACAACAGCTCTTCAAAGACGGCCACCATATCACCATTCTCCTGACGAAGTTTGTCCAACTTGTCATTGGTTGGGACAAATTCCTCATAAGGGATATTCCCCATTGGCAGGCTCGAGATGTACTTCATCTCGTGAAGAGCCAATCCGATCTCTCCACAGGGCGTCATAAAAGTCCCTGTTCTGTAGTTGTACCTCTCTGCCAATACAAGGAATAGGTGAGGATTGGTGGAAGCCGTAAACGTTAGAGTAACCGCTTGGTACAGCTCAATCTCCTTGAGCTTCTCTTCGAATTGAGCCAATATCCAATTGGCTATACAATTTCATCTCTTGTTATCCGGATTAACAAGACCTATCAATCGGATATCTTGGTCTGGGTATCTTCCCTCAACCTTCGCAAATTCGTTTGCGAATATCGGCATTCTGACTGGTAGCAGCAGGGAAAAGTTTTTCGGTGGAATGCAGCCGGGTTTCAATCCTCTGAGTAGGGAGCTATGACTCTCAGAGGAACTGTAAAACATGTCCTTGTTGTTTGGCCCCTTCTTCACACAAATGTTCCCCATTCGGGCTTGCTGAAGAGGAGTTATATCCCATTCCATCCTTCTGGGATAACCCGCAAAGGCATAGCGAGATAGGGGAAGGCATCTGGAAATCTCTGGTAAAATTATCCTTTTTTTGCCTTTCTGAAAAAGTCTCTGTTCAACTCGAGGTCTGGGCTGAGAACTCTTGTCAAGAGCCTCACCAAACAGAAACAGAGGCTTCTTATGTATAACGGCGTCAGCAGTTTGCAGAGGCTGCCCGTTCATCAGACTTAGCAATGTTTCATTGTCTTGTGCTGTTAGGATGGCTTGTCGAGACGATGGCAGGGCATACTGTCACGCCCCAGAACCAGAATACTGGAGAGCGGGGGCAGACATAGCCAGCTACGTATATGAAATGGAATCCATCTCGCTATACGGTCACGGCTTTCTAGATACATGAGGGTTTATCTACAAGCCAACAGTCTCTTAAGGTCATGAACAAGCCTAGTGTCTCAATCATAAGCAAGTAAGTAAAAGTCGCAAGATGTATGATCATTAAATATACAATAGTAAGGCGTCCCAAACATTACATATTCAGTTGATCATGAAGCTAGTCGTTACAAAATGTCAGGACTAGCGAGAGTTTAGTCATACATGATCAACCCTAGGATCTGTCAATCATGTTACAGCCCGTAGGCAGACAGTAAGTAAGTGCAATCGAGCTAAACAGGTGCTCGTCGGCTAAACGCCTCAAAAGAATATTTTTACAATAGAGTGAAAGAGCCAAAAATAACCCACTCGTTGCCAGGGTTCCGTCTAGTGGCCACCATCTGGCTGGAAGGTCGATAGATCCTCTGGAGCTGCTCCGAAATCTGGCCACACAAAACCAGCTGGGTCAGACCCCAGAAAGAGCAAGTGCCACAAATGAGGCTTCACTTAAGAACCAAAACCAGCAATCAGCACAAGATATAAATAAAGTAAGACCTGGAAATAAAAAAAATACACCAGGATGATATACGACGAGATAACCATGGAACTATTCAGATAAACAGGTTACAACCCGTAAACCAAACAAGGACCGGGGTTGTAACCCTTCGTCTGAACAGAGCTTGGAATTCTCACCATTTATCGGTAAAATAAATACAAGCATTCTGGTCATTCAATAATCTGGAACAGGATCAGGGCAAGACTAGACTGGTTAGACTCCATCCAATCATTTCACGGCCAAGCAAGAATTACGGCTTGATACTTTAACTAACTAGGGTTGTCATAAGCCTAATTACTAACAAAATGCAGTGAGATTGTTCCACAGACACAAGCCCTGCAGACCATCCAGGTTCTCCGGATTAAAAGATTAGAGTTGAATTCATGTGGGTACATCGTCCAGGAAACGAATGTACCCTTAGGTAGCTTGAAGGGTGCAACACATGACAGTGTGCTGGAAATGTGCCCTACTCGACGGCAGGCTACAGATCCCATGGCGTGCCCAGGTAACGGGATTGCCTGTAGCTGGAAAATCTCTTCATGACTAATGTATTAATCTAGTTATTAGCCCTTAGTTTATTTTAATAGGTACTCCTGACCGTGGTACTCAGGAGTCCCCTCCTAGACATGATGCAAGACAAGACTGGATTATTTATACAAGCACAATCGCCCACGGTGTCCAGGTTATTATACAAGTCATGTCATGTCAGGTAGCCGTTGCAACAGCTTATCAAGGTATAACATGTCAGGTTATCAGGTCAAGTGTACTTGTCAGGAGTGCGCCACGATGGGCCACTATCAGGTCATGTCAGGTTATCATGTCAGGAGTACACCACTACGGGTCACTATCAGGTCATGTCATGTCAATTCCAAATATATCAAGTAAATTCACAATTATCAAGTTCAGGGCTATAAAAGAGCCGAGCTTAAGGAAAATAAAACCAAATCTGACACGCTGACATGAGACCAAGTCAGCCAAAGGCCATACGCTTAGGTCAAACTATGCTCAGGCCAGCGTACACCTTGCTCGCTTAAGCTAGCGTACCAAGGCACGCATACGCTCAAGCTACAGGTCAGCGTACGCTCAAGCTAGCGTACCAAAGGGTCCATACACTTCCAATGGGAAGCGTACGCAAGGGTCAGCGTACACAAGGGCACGCTCAAGCTACAGGTCAGCGTACGCTCAAGCTAGCGTACCAAAGGGTCCATACACTTCCAATGGGAAGCGTACGCAAGGGTCAGCGTACACAAGGGCACGCTCAAGCTACAGGTCAGCGTACGCTCAAGCTAGCGTACGCTCAAGACTGCGTACGCTTGAGCTAGCGTACGAAAGGGTCTAGGGCACGCTCACGCTAGCGTACGCAAAAGACACGCTGCCAACAGGCAGCGTATCAAGGCTAGCGTACGCTCGCTAAAGAGCAGCGTACCAAGGCTAGCGTACGCTCGCTAAAGAGCAGCGTACCAAGGCTAGCGCACGCTCGCTAAAGAGCAGCGTACAGCTTAGTGGCGTAAGCTAAAAAGCTAGCTCACTGTTCACTGTCTTCTCCAAATGGCAAGAACAGCAAGAACTCTAAAGTTGAATCTAAGCTTCAATTGTCCATATCTTGGTCAAAACAAGTCCGAATCCAACTTTCCAAAGGTCAAAATTGGGTAGAATGAAATTCTCTACAACATGGAACCATCAAAACTTGAAAACAAGGAAGTTTGATAGATGAAAACCACCAAAAATCCAAAAATAGCAAGACTCTAGATCTACAAGAATTAAAGCCTCAAAATAGAAAATGACAAGTTCTAATGTGGTTTAGAATCACGAGGAGAAGCTAATGAAACCATCAAAAGGGGTTCTCTTGTGGAAGCAAGTTGCACTTGCCTATGGTGTTCTTGGTTGGTGGAGAAGAGTAATGGTGGGGGAAGGAGAAGTAAATGAGAATTATGGAGGAGAGAGAAGGTTGGTGGGGATAATAAAGAGGGGGTTATGGTAGAAATGAAAGAGAAGCATAGGCTAAGGTGTTCCACCCTTGGCCTATGATGAACCAAGTATTGGGCCGGCCGAACTAAGCCAACCCAAACCGAGAGCTAAACCAAGCCGAGAGCTAAACAAGAATTATGCAATACAGAATAAAATACGTATACGTATTCTAAAATACGTAATACGAACACAGGCATTACACATACTGAGGAAATGTTACATGGGAAAGATCCTCTTTAAACTCAGGTTCAGCCAAAGTCCCTGCAAAGACTTCATAATTAGGGTCTTCCCTGAGGTTAACTGCATCAAACAAAGAGACAAAATTCAGTACATAAAAAATCAAAGAGTCTATTCAAAAGATCAGCAAATTGCGCAAGTGTCAGATTGTGCTATGTGCAAAGCATCAGATTACGGTAATGCAGCCTACATGTGCAAAATATCCAGTCGCGCCAATACATCCACTTGTGCAAGACATCAGGTTGCGCTAACCTATTCGCATAAGGCATCAGTTTGCACTGACTCTAAAGACTTGCACAAATCGATAGATTGCGCCGAACATCTGCCAGCACTTTCCAACCGATTGTGCAAGAATATAGTTTTCATAAAAATAAAAACTATTGTGTATGTGCAACCAAAGCCCTAAACAAGATGGTGCAATACCATCAAATCTCTAAAAAAAAAAAGGTATGAAGGATCAAAAATGTCAAGGACCCTAAAAAGGGTTTTGATCGAGTTCATCATCTACCTTGTAGTACGGGATGGCCAACTTCATGACGAGAAATTTAGGGCACAACCCGAGTCGAAGACTCAGCGGGGGCTTTGCCTTTCTCGGTGGCTGAACGTTTGGGGGCCATTGACATCGACGGCAAAGAGAAGGAGAAGTAGTCGGAGTTGGCACAGAAGCTTTTCTCTCTTGAACAGTCGAAAATAAGTAAAGAATGAAAGAAAGAAGAATGGAAACTATTTATAGTTTTTCGAAAGTAACAGTCGCCTCAGATTGCGCCGAGAAATTAGAAGCTGATTTCTCTAAACGCGCAGTCAAAGCATTACTTGCGCAACTTGATTTTTAATTCGAAATTCAAAGTATTTTGAAACTTTGAATATTTTTAAATTTTGAAAACTTTGAAGGGGATCTTGTAGGTCCTAAAAATCAAGTTGTACCCATCAAAGAAGCAATGAAAATCAAATTGTGCATCCTTCAAATGAACTACGCAGGAGACAGATTGCGCAACAACTCAACTGCGCAAGTTGAACTGCGCACCCATCCAAGCGCGCTAGCTGACGTGGCAACGTCATTATTACCTGATACAAAATCAGATCTTCTGACAACTGACAGCCCAAAAAACGAGGAAACTGTTCGTTTCTTGTGCCACGCCGCCATGACTGCTGTCTAGCGCGGTCCAGCTGCCAAAAGCCAGCGCAGTCTGACAGTTCAACCTCAGCGCAATCCGATTCTTAGCGCAACCCATTGGAAGTGCATTCTGATGCTAGCGCAGTTCAAGTGGCACAATCCATCAAGATAACTGACATTCTGTACGTGGCATACATGCCATCAATTGTTCGCCATGTGGCAACTGTCTGTATACGACCAAGCATATTTTAATCAAGCAATGCCATACGTCTCATACAGTTGGTCCACGATCGAGTGACTGCCAGCGCAGTTCTCTGCTTGTGCAGTCCATTGCCTGCACAATCCATCCTGCACAATCCAGAAATAACTACTAATTAGTTATTTTCCATAACTCTATAAATAGAGTTTCAAGTCCTTCGTTATCAACACCAGATCATTCAAGATCATCACCAGAGATCAGGAGTTCTTGCTAAAGTGCTGCTGCATTCATCAGAGGCTATCGTCTTCAAAGTTCACATCGTCCAAGGAATAAAGCGATCGTCTTCAGATCGGATTCCTATAGTTGTACTTTCCCAGAATTCTATTGTAATCTTCTTACAAAGTTTGTGAAATAAAGAACACTTTTGTTTTTGCAAACATCGGTGGCCGAGCTGGACCAGCTTCTTTCCGATCTTCAGAGTATCCGGCGAAATGACTTTTCTGTTCTGATAGAAGCAGAAAAGGAGAAACTGATAGCTGAAGTCGAGTCGTCGTATCAGGCCACGGTGGCTGTCTGGGACCGCGAGGTGGCCGAAGCTGAGGCTGCGGTGGAGAGACTGTCGCAGTCCACGCAGGAGAAGGTGGAGTTGCTGGCCTCGTTGGAAGCTAGCATAGCGGAGGTCACTGCCAAGATCCGCCTTCTTGAAGACCAGCGGACCCAACTCTTGTTAGATGCTGAGCGAGTCCAGGCTGAACATATAACATCTAAGGAGGAGAAGGCAGCTTTTACCCGCCAGATTCTTTCCCTGACCCACCAGCGGCAACAGCTAGACAAGAAGTATGAGAATGATACTGCCCCTGAAGCTGTCGAGGTGATGCGTCAAGAAGCCGAACGCCGGGTCTTGGCGACCGCAGAGACTCGGGCAGAAGACTTGAAGCATCGAATTGAAGAGCTTTCTACCAATCTTCGTGATGCTTAGGGATTGTAGTCTCTCTCCCTTTTTTTGTTATTTTGTAGTTTGCAACTTCTGCTGGGGATGTAATTCTTTACTCTTAAATATAAAATAAAGAATTTTGTGTTGTGTTCATTTTTTGCTATCATGAACTGGTGATTTGTGTGGACCTATTATCTTTTGTGCACCTTGGTTTTTAGGTACAGATAATAAGTTTGAAAGAACCGACATGTTTGCTCAGAGGTAATGTGGACGTGGCAAATATGGGGTTCAAATGATGAAGTCTTCCTACTCAGAGGTGTTATGGACGTGGTAGGAGTGACTCTGGGGGGATACGCGAAACTACTCAGAGGTAATATGGACATGGAAGTTCTGCGATCGATGTACGGCAACACGGGAGTTGTTTGTACGGGATGTTTACTCAGAGGTAATGTGGACGTGGTAAACATGATAAGTAGCATAATCTTACGGAGTGTAAGATTCTGCTCTGCAGGGCGTAGAGGAGCAACTCAAAGGTAATGTGGACGTGGTTGTTCTTCTACTGAGGATAGAATGCCATAGAACAACTGGGTTCCGAAAGCATAGAATTTTGTGAAGGGGAGGTGTATGTGAGCTCTGATGATCAGGTTCACTGACTTCCTTGTTTGGTAGAGATGGAAGTACATGTCTGAAAGATGTCATGAGTAGTACTTCTTGAGGAACTTGCCGTTGATGGGCATCATGAACAAGTCCCCATTTGGTCGGGCGAGACGGTAAGCACTGTTTGAGTATACCGTCTCTATGATGAAAGGTCCCTCCCACTTGGGTTCGAATTTTCCTAGTATTTTGTGAGTCAACACCATCGGCCTCCTGACTGCCAGGACCAGGTCGCCAACTTGGAAAGTCCTCTGCTTGACCTTTTTGTTGAAAGCCTGTGATATACGGGCTTGATAAAGTTCAATGCGCTGCTGAGCTAGGAGACGTTTTTCGTCAAGTACCTCCAATTCTCGCAATCGACGACGTTGATTGTCTTCTTCTGTTAATTGGTTTGTGTTTGCTACACGGAGTGAGGGTATCTGAATCTCGAGAGGTATTATCGCTTCGCTTCCGTAGACTAAGGAGAACGGGGTATTGCCCGTCGGAGTCCGTACCATTGTACGGTAGGCACAAAGACATTCACCGAACTTTTCGTCCCAGTCATATTTATTGGATGACACGACCTTTTTGAGTATCTTGACGATAGTCTTGTTAAAGACTTCGGCCAATCCTTTTGCTGCCAGATTATAGGCGGTTGATGCCACATTCTGAATGCGATTCTTATCACAGAACCTGCTGAAACCATGGTTGATGAACTGTGGACCGTTATCGTGGATAATCCTTCGAGGTACCTCGAAACTGTAGATGACATGGTGCTTGATGAAGCTGATCACTCTGGAGCTTTTTACTTCCGTCAGTAGAACTGCTTCTGCCTATTTAGAGAAATAGTCGGTGATGGCTAGGATAAAACGGTGTCCCCTCGATGATGGAGGTGTGACAGGTCCTACAATATCCATGCCCCAAGCTTCGAATGGCCAGGAGGCGACCGTAGGATGTAGTGGTTCCGACGATGTATGGATAAAGTCGGCGTGAAGCTGGCACGCATGGCACTTTTTAGCATAGTCGACGGCGTCGACTGCCATGGTTGGCCAATAGTAACCCATACATCGCAGTCGATCCTGCAATTTAGGGCCAGGTTGATGAACCCCGCAAGTCCCATCATGAGCTTCCCGAAGGCCTTCGGCCGCTTCTTCGTTGGATAGACATCGAAGAAGAAGTCCATCGAAGGAACGTTGGTACAGCATTTTAGTAGCTGTATTATAATAAAACCGAAGGGAACGCCTCCTGACCGAGACGGCTTCTTTCGGGTCTTCTGGGATGATTCCATAGACAACGAAGTCAATAATGGAAACCTCCAGTCTCGGACATTAACACCGGCACTTGTCGTCATGGCATGGGCCATTTGTGAGCATAGGTTGTTTTTGGGACAGACCAAGTCTCGTCCAACTACTGTGATGTAGTGTTGAGTCCCGAGGGGTACTGCTAATGAAGCTACGAGGCCGGCCAGAGCGTCAGCCTTCAGGTTTTATAACCGAGGTACGTGTTCTATGAAGAACTTGGTGAAGGTCGAAATAATATTCAATGCAGCTTCATGATAAGGAACCATATCTTCATGGCAAACTTCGTACTGCCCTCGGATTTGATTAACGACGAGTTTTGAGTCATCGTAAGCTTCCAGATGATCCATCCCCAGCTGTTGTGCCAGCTGGAGTCCCATAATCAGAGCGTTGTACTCGGCAACATTGTTGGAACACGGCTTCAAAAGGGAGTAAGCACGCTGGATGACCAGCTGATCGGGGAAGACTAGGACCACCCCCACTCCTGCGATGAGTTGGCCTTTGGGGCCTACTCTTGAAGCGCCATCAAAAAACACCCGCCAGATGGAGTTTTCTTCGGTGACGTTTGATTCTTGGACCTCATTCGGGATGTCTTCATAGAGTCTGGAGGACTCCGGGATGGGGTGCGCGGCTAAAAAGTCGGCTAGAGCTTGACCCTTGACGGCTTTTTGTGGAACGAACACCATGTTGTACGGCGTCAACAGGAATACCCATGTAGCTAGTCGGGAGTTCAAAGATCCCGGCTTCATCATGAGAACCCTGAGTGGATTGACTCGGGAGATGACATGAATTGTCTGGCCCGAAACATAATGGCGAGTCTTCTGGATGGCAAATACCAAAGCCAAACACTCCTTTTCAACGGGGTTATATCGGTGTTCGACCCCGATCATCGTTCTACTTAGGTAGTAGATAGCTTTTTCGTAGCCTGCATCGTTGTTCTGAGCCAACAAAGTGCCGAGGGAATGATCTATGGCACGGACGTAGAGGAGGAATGGTTTACCTGCGACGGGTGCCACCAGGACTGGCGGGCTCGTCAGGTAAGATTTGATATCGTCGAAATCTTTCTGGCATTCTTCTGTCCAGACGTAGGAGACTCCCTTCTTCATGAGCTAGGTGAAGGGTTGGCATTTTTCGAAAAGGTTTGTTATAAACCTTCGGATGTATGCCAGACGCCCCTACAGGCCTCGAAGTTCTCGGAGGTTCTTCGGAGGATCCATGTCAAGGATGGCTTTGGTTTTCTCGGGATCGACATGAATGCCTTTTGCCGTGATAATGAAGCCCAAGAACTTTTCGCCGGAAACCCCAATGAAGGATTTAGCGGGGTTCATCCTGAGTTGATGCACTCGCATGAGATCGAAGACTGTCTTTAGGTCTTGTAGGTGATCACCTTTGAGATGGCTCTTGACGGCGATATCATCAACATAGCATTCAACTATTTTGCGTAGATGTTGATGGAAGATGGTACTCATAGCCCGTTGGTATGTAGCACCAGTGTTCTTCAAGCCCAAGGGCATCACTGTGTAGCAGAAAACCTCCTTCGGAGTCCTGAATGACGTATGTTTTGCATCATCGGAGAACATCTTGATCTGGTTGTACCCCGAGTACCCATCCATGAAAGACATGCGTTCGAAGCCACATGTATTGTCGATCCTTACGTCAGTGATTGAAAGCAGGAATTTGTCCTTCGGACAAGCAGTATTGAGATCCCTGAAGTCGATGCAGACTCGTATCTTCCCATTTTTCCTTGGTGACAGGGACGACATTGGCCACCCAATCTGGATGTTGCTCTTCACGGATGAATTCGCTGCTCAGGAGTTTGTCCACCTCCTGATCGATAGCGTTCCTGATGTCAGTATGAAGGCGTCGTTGTTGTTGCTTTACAGGCTTGGCATCAGGCAAGATGTTAAGTCTGTGTATTATGATCTGGGGATCAAGTCCCGGCATATCTTCCGAGCTCCAGGCGAAGACGTCGATATATTCCTTGGCCAATTGGACCAAAGACTCCCGGTCTTCTCCCTTCAAACTTTTGCTGATGAAGATGGGTTTGGAAGGAGATCCATCCCCAAGGTCAACTTGTTCGACCTAGTCTTCGGTAGGGGACTCGCGTAATTCAAAACGAGACTCCCACTGTGCTCCTAGGCATTGAGCCCAGGGTTCTTCTTCAAAGAATTCTGGCATTTGGTCATCGCCTTCATCCTCTTGAGATTGTGCAGATGCCATGTTGACTGATAGCACCTTCCTGAGGACTGAGCCGATACTGGTATCGGAATCCCAAGTTGATGCTTCAGACGAATGAGAGTGTTCTATTTCTTCTGCCTCCGAACTCTCTGGAGTTGCCAGTTGCGTGACATAGCCTACCCCCCGTCGAGTACGATGATAGTAGTCCGGCGGCTTTCCTTTAGGTGTTAGGAGCCGGAGGGGAAGACGTCGGCCTTTGCCGTAGTTCAGGCCCTTGTTGCTCTTCAGATCATAATCCATCTTTTGGATGAGGTACTTTGCCTTGTCCGTGTACCGATAGACTTGTATTCTGTCGGTATCTGGTTCTGCCTCGAGTGGCGGGAGGTGTTGATGACGCTCGACTTTGCCGAAGATGATGGGTTCTTCATCCCGATTTCGTGATGGGACTATAAAACAGACTCCTTGGGACGGGACTACTCGACTTACAAGATTGACAATCGTTATTTATGTTTGCAATGACCGTAGAGAATTATCTAGTGTATACATGGCGTTCCAGTGTGGAAGACTAGAATAATTTAAAGACACTCTATTATTGATAAAACACGAGATTTTGTCCTACGGGATTACATTATCAAGAGAAGGGACATCTATATCAACAGATATGTACTCTCCTAACTCTTCATCTGTGAGCACCGGGGCCGGTTCGGGAGAGTTCATCGTCGATTTGATCTTGGGATTCGAGAGGGCTGTGTGGGCCTTCTCTTGCAGCTTGGATGATTGTGGAGGCTTGTCTTTGAGATACACCTTCAAGGGTGCTTCGACTACGCCTTCGATGACAGGTGCCTTACCCTGTAATTTTGCCACAAGGAGAGCCGACTTTTGAGGAAATTTTCCCTTGAGCCGTATCTTCAAGGGAGCTTTAGTGGGTATTCTACCTAGAGAAGTCGGTACTTTTCCAGGTAGCTTGATGGTCATAGGAGGCAACATCTGAGGCGGTTTCCCTTTGAGTCGAATCTTCAAAGAAGCATCAGGGATCATCTCTGGCTCCATGTCCGGCTCTGTCGCTATTTCTGCTTCGTCATCAGCGTCGTTGGCTTCCCCTTCGTCGAACGACTTGTATAGGGTAGCATCAGTGAAGTAGGCTTTGACTCCCTTGAAAGGGGCAATGTTCGTGAACTCTGTCCGAATGATGTCGTTATTGGACACGTACTTCATACATTGGTGGAGTGTAGATGGTACCACCATATACTCATGCAGCCACGGGCGACCCGGCAGGAGGTTGTAATTGACGTCGGCATCTACGACATAGCAAGTCACCTCGGTTCGGAGGTTACCGATATAACATTTCAGTCGTATTTTGCCCAACGGTTCACTTTTGCTAGCATTGAAACCGCTGATTATAGTATTGGAGGGTGCCAGTCGGTACATCGGGATCCCCAGTGTTGACAGTAGATCCTAGGGATGATGCTGAGGGAAGACCCTAGATCAATCTGAATTCGCTTCACCTTGATGGATCCCACATATCCTGTGTAGTATAGGGGTCTGTTGTGTCGGTTGTGCTTGAGTAGCATATCTTGTTGGGTGAAGGTTATGTTGGGATGACTTCATCCGTACAATGGCAGTGCGTACATGTGGTCAGGAGATCCTCAGGCTGCTTGACCTGACTGATAAAGGACTCAGCATCCTTCAAGCCTTCACAGAGAGCTTCGCGGGTATCTTTGGAAAGGCGAAGCAGCTCGTACAGAGATAAGCGGGTGGGAGTACCGGCAAGTTGTGCTAGTATGTCAAAGTTGTGGGGCTAGGCCAGCCCCAAAGCATTTTCCCTTCGCAAAGGCTTGTCGAAACGGGCTTCTACATACTTCTGTTTATTGGCTGCTGGAGGTTTGGATGGACCTCCTTCTTTGGCAGCAGGGGCAATACAGGGAGGCACCACCTCAACGGCAGCTTCGTTGGGTTGGGCGTTCAGCTGTGAACGGGTTTGTACAGGAAGAGCCTCTTCCGCGGAGGAAGAGACCATGCGGCAAGACTTGATCTTCTTGCCCTTAGCTTTGGAGGTAGAGCGTACCCCCGGTTGAGTAACTTCGGAGACGAGGTCGGGGTGAACCCATAAGATCTCTCCCCGAGATGTGGTGAGTGGGATGAGTCCACTCACATTGTCACGAGTAGGTGGTAGGTTGACCACCTCCATTGTCGCCTTTGGGATGGGGACGACGCCATCTTGTGTTGTGGTTGGCGGCAAGGTGCCGAATTGGAGTGACACCAGGTAGGCCGAGACTGTTTTCTCCTCATAGTCGACGGAGATAACATTCGCATTGATCATGCGCTGGATGTAGTTCTTGAGGACGTAGCAGTCCTGATTTAGATGTTCGACAAACCGACGGTAGTGACAGTACCTCGGATTGTCCACTCTCCCAACCTCGTCGGGATGCTTCGGGTCTGGCAATTTGATCTTATCACCCTGCTTCAGCATCCCGAAGAGTTGCAAGGTGTCTTCGTCGTTGAAAGAATAGACCTCCTTTGGCCTCGGCGCAAGCGGAGGCTTCTGAGTTGGTGCTTGTGCACCTTTGGAGGCATTGACAGTCAACGCCTGCTTCCCCTTCGTCTCACGTCTAGGGTTGTTGGCAGCAGGCCATTTTCTCTTGTCTTCAAAAGCAGGGAAACTGACTCCCAGAAGGCGAGCATTGGATGCCTTCTTTTCAGCTGCTTCAGACTCAATAATCAATGAACTCCAATCGAGAGGAGGAGTGGGGTTAAGCCAGAGCTTGATCGCATGAAGCATATTCATGCTGCAGGAAGAGAGGAGTGCATGTTCTGGCATCCCCGGGGGCAGTCTGAAGCAGGCTTGTCGGAAACGTTCGATGAATGCTCGAACCGTCTCCTTCTCCTTCTGCCGCACCTCTATCAGGGACGCCATTGTCATATCTTTTCCTCCGTCATAGAAACGATCGAGGAAGAGACGTGTTAAGTCGTCGAAAGAAGATATGGAGTTGTCAGGGAGACTGCAAGTACCAGTCGTAAGCCACTCCTTCCAGTGCCCCGACGAACAGGCTGGTGAGTAGCGCATCTTCCTTCGGGAGATGTCCTATTTGAGACTGGAAGTATGTCAGATAACGACGTGGGGAGTCCTTTCCATCGTATGGCGTCAATGTTTATGGTTTATACTTGGGAGGATAAACCACTTTGTTCCATTCGAGGGGGTATGGTAACGAGATCCCCATCTTCTGGCGCTCCTCCTGTCTGTTCTTTGACTCGAAGCGCTCACGCAAGTCCCTGATCATCTCCACCACGTCTTTCGTAGAGCTGGGAGTTGGAGAAGGTGGTACAGTCTGGAGCTATACATTCGAAGGTTCCGACACACGTGGTGCTTCACGGCAATCGGTATTCAAGGATGCCCGTTGGAGGGGCACACTTGATTCTCCGTTGACTCCTGGGTCAGGATTAGTAGAAGGTGCTCTGGCCAAAGCTGATCATATCTCGAACACTGCTTGAGTCAGTGTTTGCATGGAGGCAGAAAGGATTTTGAGTCCTCCCTCCAGGGTATCCATGCGCTGAACGAGATCTGTTGGAGGCGCATCTGACTCCGTATCACCAATTCCCATCATGTATACTGTTATGACGTGACTGGAAGTGGAGGGATCGATTGAAGCTTAACTTTCAGCCTCGCTCTTGAAGAGGAACTTCTCTCGGAGCTTCGTCTTGGCTACCTTCAGCTATGCTCTGAGGGACATCTTCGTCTTCGGGAGGAGCATCAGCAAGGGCCTGACTACCTCCAGCTTTGTTCTAGAGGATGTCTTCGTCTTCGGGATGAAGATCCACAGGGGCTTGACTACCCCCAGCTATGTTCGGGAGGCTAACCTCGTCTTCGGGATGAAGATCCTCAGGGGCTTGACTACCTCCAGCTTCTTCTGAGATCTTCTTTCTCCCCCGGGTGCCCTCAAACACTCATGAGGATGGGACGATCGTCTTGGTCTTCCACGGCTTGCTCTTGGATGAGGACGAGGTTGAGGAGTTACCTGTCGCCTTTCGAATTGATGTAGAGTTAGAGACTATGTTACAAGAAGCAACCTGTAGTTCTGGCTCCTCTTCAGTTGACACCTTCTTTCCGAGGCAATGTTAGAGGGGTGTTGATGATTGCAGCCGCTGGAACACAAACTGCCTTGGTAGGACTGCTGTCTTATAACAATAGTTGATGGTGACTACAGCACAGGTGTGCCCTATGAGGGGCACATTGTGCTTATCAGTCGACTCTCCTGACCGGCGTTTGTGAGTGATCACATTACGCAGATCGTTGGAGGAGAGTGCCACCTTCACACCCCCATCAGGCGCATGGCAAGGCCAAGCGCCGGGGTGGTCAAGTGAATGTTATACCCCCTGATCTGACGTAAAAGATGTACCTAGATCAATAGTGGGGGAGCAACATTTAGAGTGACGAGAACCAGCCTCAGACGCACAACCAATGTAGGCACGGGGGTTCAAGACCACTAAGTTTGCCTTGCATGACTTGGTTGCGAACGCAGCAGATGCGCCCAAGTATGACAAGGACTTTGAAGGTCGGCTCGTTTCTGGTACAGAAGCACCCGAGTTAACCTTGTACAGTTTACCATTGGCAGCGCGCATGATTATGAGCGCATGCCTCTGGCTTACTACTGGCATAGCATGTTCGAGGTGCATGGCCCGTGCTGTCTTAGATTTCTTCGTACCAGCCCGCTGGGGCGCATAGTACTCAGAGTCTAAATTCTCTTTGCCATGACAGTGAGTGAGTCTGTCAAAGACAGATGCCTTCTGTGGCGCATCAGAGTTAATGCGCAGGGCGTTAGCTGCACCCTTGTTCCGTCGACGCATCTTTCTTGTCAGAGAAGAAGAAGGTTGGGGAATGTGATCGACCCCACGCTTACCCGAGAGATGTGCTGCACCCACGGGCGCATCCTGGCTGCTGAGGACGTCAGCAGAAAGGGTAGGCTGCGTTGGCACATCCCCTTCAGTGGTGGTGCCAGGGGCCTCGACCTTACGCACCCAGACTTGGCGAGTCTTCTTCCGCTTCGGCAGCCGCTTCGAAGGACTTGCGCTGCCTTCAGAGATGAACTCCTCATACGCCTGTTGATTGAGGCGTACGACCAGCATCTTGTAGGAGGAGCCCACCTTTACGTCGTCAGATTACGACACAGCTTTCTCAACGGAGGAGAAAGAGGTCTCCAGCAGAGTCGCCAGCTTGTTTGCCATTAAAATCTTTTAATTGCAATTTCAATTACAAACAGAAAATTGTTACAATGTAGGACTTAGATGTCGTCCTAGAAGTACACTTTTGTTTATCTGGGTCCCTGTGTCGATGGAGCGAATGGTAATGCGTTGACTCCGTTGACGATCTGACGACGGTTTTCGGTTCTCTGAAGGTCTGAGTTACTCTGGGTGCTGGAGCTTGAGGAGAGAAAGAAGACGTTGAGTGTCTATATATTTTTGTCCCTCTGTATGTGTGTGTGTGTAGGTCCCGGAAGAAGGAAATGATCCCTCTATTTATAGCTTACAGGCTGGCTGCTCATGCACGCATATGTAGGATGCACCTGTACGTGGAAATGCCACGTGGTTGAAGCTGCGGGAGGCGCATAGATGATGCACCATCATTTATGGGTTGAATCCTTCATGCTGCATTTGTGGGCTAGCACGTAGCAGGGGAGAGGATCTTTCAGTTGCTGAGATCTTGGGTAATTAGCACCCCTTCATAGGCTGAATTGAGTCAAAGGACACATGGCGCATGTCCGTTGCTCAAAGATCTCGGATTTGGTGGAGAGTGATCTGACAAGATGTGCCTGGGATTGGGCGTATGAGAAGACTTAGGCTCACAACCTTCAGGAGTCATGAACAGGTCTGTGCGCACGGCTTTTGAGGCGTTTGCGAGTCTTCGGGCGCATGGTTGCTGAGGTGCATGCGAGTGGTTGGTCGGCCATGTGGGTTTGTAACCGTTGGAGGAAAGTAATAATGATGCTGACGTCGGTGATACTTCGTCTTCTGAAAAAGCTGCCAACTGCTCAGTCCTCAGGGGACGTGCTGCCAACTCTGTCACTTTGGCATTAATTGCTTGATGGGGTGACGCATCGATTGGGCACACGGGTCCATGTTGATTTGGACGCATGGATGGGCACATCTATACAGGGCACTTGGTACTGACGGGCGCGTCTATACGATACACGGTATCTGACCGGCACATCCGTTTGCATGATGCGTCTTTATTGGTCTAACTTTTGAGTTCTTCAAGTGCTTTAAATAGCCGTTTTGACTTGGCTGAATTCGAAGCGCCAGGTTCATCACCATAAATGCAAATTCATTGCACGAGATTCGTAGATCCCGCCACTTGGCGCATGGGTTTGATTTGCCCGGCCTATAAATAGCAGCAAGGAGAGAGTTTGCTTCTCGTTCTCTCACGTCTTTCCGAATAAACTTATTTGCTCTAGTATATTCTGTTGATGAGATGCTCCTGAGGGTAAAGATGCGACGAGTTGTCTTCGTATGCACTCGTGAAGGTGACTGTTACATCCAAAAGTCAGGGTTGTGGGCTTCTGAGGCAGGCGGAAGGTGTTGCATCCAAAGATCGGGATGCTCGAGCCCCGTCTCCGTTATTCCAAAAGAGCCGCAGATCGGAATTGTGGTTGCCCCCATTTTCCTTGGGCTTTGGAGAGCTCTTTCTCCAGCTAGAGTGGGGTGTTGCCCACTCTGGTTGTGCTGAAAGCTGCTCCTTTAGCCGAAGCACTTGAAGTGGAGCGCATATGCTGAGACTTCATGATGCGCATAACTGATACGCTGAAGAGACGTGCCTACCTGAGACGCTGAAGTGATGCACCTAACTGAGACGTTGAAGTGATGCGCCTGGCAGATGATGCGCCTGGTGGGAGGCACATGGTAGTTTGCTACGCCTGGCTGTGTAGTCTTAGGAACTTTTTTTTGTAGAAATTCTCTTTCGTAAAGCCTTTTTTAGACATGTAATAGACTTTTATATGAAATAAAATCCTCTTTTGATGTCTATACTTTTGTTGTCTTTTGTTGTGCCAAGTACTTCATCTGACCTCCCTGGCGTATGTAATGTTAGGCGCAGAGGAATTCTGGCCTTTGGATGTGCCTGAAATTCCATGCTTCTACACCCGCTGTCGTCAATAGTATGGTGAATCGATAGCTTCTGTCTTCGCCCGTTTAACGCAGGCATGGAAGTATTTTGAGTTTTTATTCCCGTCGCTGTCCCATTTCAATCTCGCTTTCTGCTTCCAGAAATCTGTCTCCACTTTGATCCTAAATTTAAGCATAGCCTTGGTGAGGTTCAGGGCAGTCCTTGCCGCCGGGGACCGATCCGATACGAACCTGGCTTCGGCACGGGTGACGTCGTCCTCGGCGACACGAACAGCTTAAAAAATATCCCCGTAAGCTAGTTTGCTCCAATTGGACAGGACTTTCCTCGTAGCCTTGAGCTTGTTGCTCACCCGGGAGAGGGGATTGGGTGCATCCTCGTGATTCCATGCTTTCGCGACGATGCCCAAAAATTGGGGGTGCTCGGTCCAGAAGTCGAGAAATTGAAAGTTCTTTTTGGATGGATTAGTATTGTTTTTAATTTCCACCAGCCGAGGGGCCTGGTCGGATTTAGAGGAATTGAGATGGGACAGGTTGGTTGTGATCCCCATTCCGTGCCAGAGGTCGTTCGTGAGGGCTCTGTCTAGACGGGAATATTGACGATGGTCGCTTCTTGCATGTTGCACCAGGTGAAGGCATTGCCGGTGAACTGGAGCGAGGTTAGATTAGCGTAGAAGATGAAGTTGTTGAAGTCTTGCATGGCCGGGATAGGAGGAGGGCGTCCCTCGGTTTTCTCTTCTCTACAGGTAAGTGCATTAAAGACCCCGATGCAAAGCCAAGGAGAGTTGATGTGGTTTAGGTGGATGTCAAGGAGTTCGTTCCAGAGGTGTTTCCGCTCTATAATATCATAGCTGCCATGGACCACCGAGATGATGGCGCGCTCGGGGAGCATGGGATGTTCCAGCCAGCAGGAGAGGGCCTGCTGGGTATCCTGGATACTCCCGATTTTGACGTCTTTCGTGCAGAGGATCCAAATGTCGTGTCTGCCAGCAATGGTCGTGGGTAGGCCCAGCTGCAGCTGGATAGATTTTAATCTTTTGGAGGGAATTTTGGGTTCTAGAATAATGAGGATATCAATCTTATGGATTTTCCTAAGGCTGGTAATTCTCCTTAATGTGGGTTTGTTCCCCAGCCCGCGGACATTCCAGGATAGGATATTAATCATTAAAAAAGTTATGGGGGAGTTTGTTTGTTCCGCTTGGCGGCGGATCTGGTTTGGATGGTTGTGGTATCTGCAGGTCCTTTTCTGACATTGACCCCGTACTCAGTCTTAGTCAGGGTGGGATGGTCTCGAGTTGATTCCTCGTGTTGGTCCGGGGGAGGGCCGATCGATTCCCCAGCGGAGTCCAGTATGGGGTCCTCTGGAGGAATAACTAAGGAGTCACTGGTGCTCCCAATCAGAAGTATAGATTGCTGGAGAGGGAAGCCTGCAACTAAAACCTATTGGCCTCTCTGAACTAGGTCTGGACCTAGAATTGCAAGGGCTGCTTCAACAGGGTCTTCGTTGGTGTGTTGTTGATCAGCATCGATGGTGACAGTGGTCGCCTCTACATCCTCCGAGTAGGGAATCGTGGTGATAGCTCGATCGACTTGGGAGGGCACTTTTTTTGTAGGGAGAGCCGCCCCCCGAAGCTAGAGCGTCGAATTGGTTGGAGAGAGTGATAGCTTGGGTGTTAAAGGGGATCAAGGCTTTGCTAGGGATCTCGCTCTTGTCTAACTTGCCGTCACTAGAGCTGAATCGTGTGTGTGAGTTAGGATAAGGTAGAATGGGTGCCTTGGGTGTCCTCCCCTCTGTTGGCACTTTGTCGTTCCGGACAGGTTTTTTCTTGAGTTCTGGGTGGAGACGGTGGCAATGTTTTGGGGTGTGACCTCTTAAATGGCAGTGGTTGCAGAACAAAATATGGTTGTGGTAGAGGATTTGTTGGGTGTGGGTCTGGTTGCCCAGCTCGATAGTGATAAAATTAGGTGGCTCGGATGAAAGGTCGAGTTCCACACAGATTTTGGCGTAGTGAGCCTTGGTGAGGTTGCTTGTCTCAGGTGCCGTTGCAACATAAGTGCCGAAGGAATTGGCAATACGCCTATGTGTCGCTGGGACAAAGCAAATGAGGGGTAGATTGGGCAGGGTAACCCAGGCGGCGACCTTCGCTGAGTCTTCTTTGGTGCAAAAGCTTGTCGACCACTTAATGATCTTCATCTGGTGGGAGTCAATCCTGCACGTGCTTTGGAACACACGGTCCTGTTGTCAAGGTCGGAGGATAGGTGGAGAAGAATATGCCTCGGGTCGAGGGGTGCTACTCGATAATGTGCCGATAGTCTCCAGCTGGCTATCTCCTCCTGCACCCTGGATAGTTTGGGGCAGCCAGTGGCAAATTTGAGGATGAAGAAGGGGGAAGGAGGATGACGGAGAGGTTAATTCCAAGTCGGAGAAAGGAACAAAAAGCACTGGGGAGTCCCGGGAGTACTCGATGTCCGGAAGATGAACATCAGGGAAAAGGCGACTCTGTACATGAGCTAAGTCCGGGCGCAGCTTGGCGGCGTAGGATGCCGGAGCTGATCTGGACGGGGAAGGGGCGAGTGACTCCCCGTGGGGAGACGAGGGGGCAATCAGGGGTTGGCAAAGCATGGGACAGAGGGATTTGGAGACGGTGTCTGCCGGGAGACCCCTACCAGGGGAGGGGCGGCCCAGGAAGGGACGGAGTGATGGCTTCACTGTACGCAAGGGGAGACGCCGCTAGCGATCCAATCGCCGCCGGGGGACTGGCGCCCTGAACCGAAGCGCCTGAGACTCCCGGGTTGGCACCGGCCAAGGCGAACGGTACCACCGGAGGAGAGGGCTAGCCGCAGGGTCTAGGGAAATGGAGGGCGTTGGCCCCGAAGACGCGATGGCCGAGCCGAATGATGAGGGGAGGGCAAGGGGGGTGGGGGAGCAGCGGGAAAAGTGGAAGGGGGAAGGTCCGGGGTAGCGAACGTAGGGGGCTGCAAAGAACCCAACGAGGAAGGAATAGCGTTGGGCACAAGGGGCACTACGGGGGATAGATATGAGTAATGAGCAGGGGAGGGACCCGCCCGATAGTGCAGGAAAGGATGGTGGATGATACGCGTTGAGTATAGGGAGGATTACGCGGAAGAAGAGAGGGAAGGGAATACGCGGCCTGAGATGGAGAAAAATATGCGTAAGAGTCTGCTTGGGGCCCGACGTAAGGCCCAGCAGCATGCGGAGCGTAAAAACCATAGCTAAGCGCTGCGTAAAAGGCAGGGCTAATCCCTCCGCTAAGACCAGCGTAAAATGTCACGACCCGCACCCACTGTGAGGGTACGAGAACGTAACAACGCCCAGCCTACGCCGCAGTATCGGCGGTAGAACGCTGTCCTAGGTCAATCATCTAACAATATAAAGGTACCTGTACAGTATATACACTCCGAATGGAGGTGACATAACAATATACAGTCTCAATCACATCTAAGGCAGAATGATGAAATAAAAGATAGATAGAATAATACTGGAATGAAAGAAAACCACAAAAACACAACCAGAGAGTCTAAGTGTCTACTGACATAACAAATCAGAACATCCAGCTCAATACAAGACTCTAGTACTGAAAAGAAAGAATATACAATCTAGATCTCAAAATGACAGAAAAATAGAAAACCTAGACTAGGGAGCCACAGTCTCTAAGCTAGTGGATCAGGCTGGAAATCTGGGTCACACATATCATCTACAGCTGTCCCATAGTAGGTGTCTATGCAGGCCTCCTCCTCATCCTCTGTAAAATTTTCAACAGGTCCAGTCAGGACGGGAGCGAGCACAAAACATCTCACGCAGTTCATATCGAGTTAGGAAATATAAAGCATGCAATAGAGTAAAGTACATGAAACGCTGAAAGAAGAAGATATATAAAAAACAATAGAGATTTGATAACAGGAAATATCTAAATATGATAAGTAAGAACTGTAAGGAACATGTGATTTTAGAGTACAATCTGGTTATGTAAACGGGCTAGGAAAATGCAATGGTAACTCCATTGTACGTGGGTGTACAATAGACATATACAATAGTTATACAATGTTGTACAATAGGATTTGAGTACATAACCAATTCTACTCTCCCTCCCCAATCAATACACAAAGATCTACTCCAGTTACGTATCTTATACAATAGTGTACAATGTTATACAATGGATGTACAATGTTATACAATAGTGTACAATGATCTATCCCGGGGGCTCATGTGATAATGAGAGTACAATATGCACAATGAGTATACAAGGATATAGGTATTCAATAAATACAATATGGAAGTGAAACGCACGTCACAATATGTATCTAGTGAATACAAGGAGATAACATCTCAAAAGGAGATCCATATAGTACCAATCCGTGATAACAATCGTGTCAGCATCAAGTACAGTAATCTAGAGCAAGAATGTAAATCCAGACAAGTATGAAACGGTCAGAGAATGTACTCGCCTGATATCCTGAGTGTCTGAAGAGAATATACTGTCCGAGGAGTGGTGTCTGTCTCCTATAGAACAGCACAAGTCACAACAAGTCTAAAAATGGTAAACTGAAGTTCTACTATGCATTCTACATGAATCTAGGTCAATCTAGGCCCAAGTCAACTCTGGTCAACTCTGGTCAACTCTAACAGTCAAACTAGGTCAATCTAGTCCAAGTTAGTCAAATCTAGGTTTAACAAGTCATTCTAGGCCCTAACTAGCCAATCAAGTCTAGCTAAGTCTATAATAGGCCTACCAAGTCTAACTAGTCTATTCCAACCACCACACAACATCGCAAGTCTAAATAAGGCTATACAAGCTAGTCAAGCCATCAATCTCACATATCACATATTTATATATACACATTGCATTCATACTCAAAATGCATAGATACTTGCCTACTACATAATATTTACATAGGCACATCACAATATATCTATACATATATGTATAGTGGTAGGAATCAAAGTGTGTGTCAAGGGTGAAGGGTTATGTGTGGGTGCCATAGCAAGTTCAGGTTAGTGTAATGCATTAATGAGAGTAGGTTAGCTATCAAGGCAACTATCAAGGCTATATACATGCAATGTAGCTAATGTGTAGGCTAATAGGTTAATGCAATGGTATGTCATCTCAAATTTAAGGTGCAGGAAAAGATTTCAATGCATGGAACATATAAAACTCAGTTTACATCTTAAATTCCTGTGTGTGTGTGTGTGTGTCTTGCAAGAGTGAAGTATGGGAGTGTCAGTGTCCAGGAATACTAAACAGTGTAGAAGAAGAGTGTGCTCAGGAAATCAGTCCAAATTCCATATCCACAAAACAATTAAACACTAAACCTATTCTCAGTTTTCAGGTTTAAACTAGTGGAAATTCTCAGGAATTACATTATAGGAAATCTCAGAATTAACCTTCAACTCCAACTCAGTTAATAATAGAACAATGAACTGAACCAAACATAAAGTGTGCAGGAACATGCAGGAAATCAGAGCAGTGTAGAGAAGGTTGTGTGTGTGTAATGAAGACAGTGGCATCTGTGCATATGTGATAAAATCTGGAATGTGTAGTGTTAGGCAATACATAATGAGGTGTGAGATACAAGAGTGAATAAAATTGGGGTACATGGTTCCTCTGGAATGTGTAGTGAATGACTTAACCAAAAGAAATCTGGAAACAGTTTAACATGAGTAATATCCATTGAATCTCAGGTATTAACACATTTCAGGTTAAGAACTAATCTCAGATTAACATATGTAGATCAACATATATATGTGACATATACCATAAAATCAGAAAACTGAATCCCAAACATTCAGTTTCCATACAACTCCCTGTGATCCTCCACACACCACCAATTAACACCAAAACTGACACACAACTAGTTTATGTATAGGAGAACCTATTTTGGGACTAAAACCAACATGTAAACAACATTAGATGGGTTAAAATCGATGGCAAAGTCCATATTTCAAAACTGGAAACAACAAGATACTGAACATTTGTTTCAGAATTTGCAAATTGCCAAAACCTATGGAAAACATATTAAAATTCAATTTGAGAAGTTGGTAATGCATACACACAACATATAAGGTCCCAAAACCTGTTCGTGTCCACCAAGATGGACACGAACGTGTCCAACCAATTTAAATACACAAATCAGTAAAACTGTGCACACAGGGAACAATCGTCGTGCACGTGTTCCTAGAGCTCGTGCACATGACACGACACGACACAGACCCTGTGCTCGTGTCCCAGTGTCGAGTAGGACAAGGGCTAGGACTAGGGTAGCCTGAATCGTGTCCTCGACGTGTCCAGAGGAGATACGAACAGCGTATCAGTGGCTAAATGTACACTGTGTGCAGAACAGTGTATAACCAATGCGCTGGGGATTTCTCCCTCGACACGCCACGTGGACATCTGAAACTTGACACGTGGCGTGTCAGTCAGTGCCCCGTGGTGTGTGTCGAGTTTCGTGTCCTCTAGACGCGTGTCGTGCCCGGAACAAGCCCCGCACAGCAGGGCATGCAGCCCCGAGCGCGCGCGAGCGTGTCCCCGTGTCCAGAACGACTCGACACCACCACGAAATCACCTCAGAGCCACAAAAATGGATAAGCGACACCACCATACAAATTTCCATTCAAATCAAATTCGAAAATAAACACAAAAAGTTCTCTGTGGCATTTCCTCAAACACAACCAAAGGGACACTGATACGTGTCCTAATAGGACACGAAATGGACCCAAATTTTAGGGTTTCCTATTCCTACAGTTAGGTTAGGCCTAGGGTTCCCTAGAAATGCAATAAAACTAGAATTTCATGGTGAGATTAGGAAGTTACCTCTATGTATCAAAATCTCCAAAAAGCTCTAAAGAGAGGGGTTCCTCTTGAGAGTCAAACTCCTCCAAATTGATTTGAATCTGAGAATAAAATGTAAAAACAGCAAGAATACTCAGATTAAAACCTATTGCAATTTGTTTGGGGGAAAAAGGAGCTAAAATGGATTTTCTATGGATTTTTGAAGTAGGGACATTACCTCTTCCTAAAGCTTGTTCTTCCTTAGAGGCTAGCCCTAATTCCAAGAGAATATTTATAAGGGGGGAATTCCAATGAGGGCTAAGTGGCTGGACAAAATGGTTAGGGTTAGGGTTGGGCACTTGGTTAATGGGCTTTGGGCCTAGCCATTAACAAATGACTTAAAAAAAACACATGTCATGACTTGAGGTTAAATCCTTCCATTCAAAACTCAATATTCTCAAATGTTTACACTAACTAGAATATGGTTGACCTAACTTAACCTAGGTTCTCATATCTAGTCAAGTCCAACCTAACTAGGGTTAGGTCACAAAGTCAAAGCTAGTCAAAGTCAACCTAGTCAACCTTCAATCAAACAATTCTAAAATAAATTCTAAAAATTCCTAAAAATTCCAATAAATTCTAAAATGACCAAAATATCCTCTAGGCTAAAATGTACTAATCAAATCCTAATCACAATGACTAGGCTCTAGGTCAACAGTCTAAGGCTACACTAGTCAATGCACCAAAATCACAAGTCATGATTTAAATGGTTTAAAAATGATTAAAAATTACCAAAAATCATATTAAATAAATCATAATTAAATAAATTAAAATACAAAATTTCAAAATTACCTCATTTTAGAAAACTGGGTGTTACAAGTCTACCCACCTTAGAAGAATTTCGTCCTCGAAATTAAAATGGTAGTAGTCCTTCTAGGTCAAACACCCCACAATCAGAGTCTCAAACACACCGTCAGATAATCATATGCGTCTGTCCAAAACTATGATACTCAGAATCTCTGTCATGCCAGTGAGCAAGGCTACGATAATCACAGAGTCCTCAACTATGGTACATACCTCTAGAATTATGGTATTTAAAATTTTCGCATTGCCGCGCGCTTGGCAGCGAAAACCTTAAATTCCCACACCCGAGAAATACGTCCATAGTCCGACTATATGTCCTCACTATGCCTGCTAGCATGACCCTAGAGATTCTAAAATCTCATAATCGAGGCGACCTAGCCCATACGACTTATCTCAGAAGAAAATTAAATCATAAGAAACACCAGATCGAATTTATCAACAATGAAGCAGCAGATAGGAATAGATGGAACTGAATTTTCAAGATAGGAATTGCATAATTGAATCAAGAACGGAACCTGCAACTAGATCTCCAACGGCCTGAGCATCCTCGGCTGTCATGGCGAAAGCTCGCCCTGGCTGGCCTCCCTTGGCCTGCTGCTGATGCTGGACGAACCTCTGCTGCTGAGTCTGCAATGGTGGTCCCCTCTGCTGCCCTGCCGGAGCTCTAGCTCCTGGTGCTACCTGAGCCAATGGTGTCGGGTTCTTGGGACACTCTCTACACTGATGCTCCACTGATCCACAAAGCAAACACATGCCCAGCCTCTTCCTACAGTCGTCCCACCCATGGCCTTGCTTCTTGCAGAAGTTGCACACAGTGTTCTGCTGCTGCCTGGGTGCCTACTGATACTGCACCTGTCTCTGTCCCTGATACTGAACAGGCCTCTGCTGTGCTGCTGGAAATGGGCCATCGGCTGCTGATACTGCTGCTGAAACTCATGCTGAACGTGCGGCCTCTTGGCCGGTCCTCCGCTGCTGCTGCCCCCAACTGGGTCTCGTCCCCTCTTGAGCCTAAGCTCAGATCATCCTCCGCCAATAAGGCTCCCGTCAAAATCTCCTCAAAAGTAGCATCTCTGTTCCCCTTGGTCAGGGACTTGACCTCCTTGACCAGACCCTTCCGGAACCTCTGGGCCTTCGCCGTCTCGCTCAACCCCTCAACAAACCTGCCAAGACGGCCAAACTCTCCCGCATACTCCTCCACTGAGAGGCTCCCCTGGACCAAGTTCTCAAACTGCGTCTCCAAGGCTCTGACTGCTGAATCTGGGAAGAACTTCTTCTTGAAGAAGCCCCTGAACTGCTCCCAAGTCTGTCCTGGTACCCCCACCCTGGGGTCCGACTGATACCAGGTGCGAGCAAGATCTCGCATCCGACTAGCTGCTGCCTCGATCTGGAGGTCTGCTGGAATCCTGGCCAAGCGGAAGATCTCCTCCATGTGCTCGATCCACTCGTCAGCATATATAATCCCCTCTGTCCCCAAGAAGTCTCTGGGGTCATCTTTTGAAACTGCTCGATCCCCGGTGTCTTCGGCTGCTGAACCACTGGTCGAGCTGCGGCTGTCGTGACGGCCAACTCCATGCCTCTGCCCTGTTGGGCCTGCTGCCTGTCCATGAACTGCTGAAAATACGCGAACATCCGAGCTGCGTCCACATGTCCTGGAGGCGGTGGCGGCTGGAAAGGATCCTCTGGAATGACTGGTCCTGCCTCCGAACTGGTGAAGGCATACCCTCAGCTGCTGCTGCTACTGCTGAAGTCCCAATATGAGCAGAGGTGGCAGGAGCTGTAGCCTCCGACCCTGCTGAACTGGCTGAGAGGTAGCAGTCCCCTCTACAGTATCTCCATGAATGGCACGCTGTAATCGCGTCTCCACCATCCTGAAGACAGATCAAAACAAACAATTGCTGAGAATGAGTCGAGATAGCAAAGGAGGACAGTTATATTCAAGGAGAACAATATCAGCAAGAACTGAGATGGCATGAATTTGATATGAGTTTTTCCTAGTGTGATTGAGTACCTTCAAAATATCCTAATCCTATTGCAGGCTGTAGTGATACTCTAGTTCGAATACCACTACATAAACTCGACCTGCATGGGCCACCACTAAAAACGTGTCACGACCCGCACCCACTGTGAGGGTACGAGAACGTAACAACGCCCAGCCTACGCCGCAGTATCGGCGGGAACGCTGTCCTAGGTCAATCATCTAACAATATAAAGGTACCTGTACAGTATATACACTCCGAATGGAGGTGACATAACAATATACAGTCTCAATCACATCTAAGGCAGAATGATGAAATAAAAGATAGATAGAATAATACTGGAATGAAAGAAAACCACAAAACACAACCAGAGAGTCTAAGTGTCTACTGACATAACAAATCAGAACATCCAGCTCAATACAAGACTCTAGTACTGAAAAGAAAGAATATACAATCTAGATCTCAAAATGACAGAAAAATAGAAAACCTAGACTAGGGAGCCACAGTCTCTAAGCTAGTGGATCAGGCTGGAAATCTGGGTCACACATATCATCTACAGCTGTCCCATAGTAGGTGTCTATGCAGGCCTCCTCCTCATCCTCTGTAAAATTTTCAACAGGTCCAGTCAGGACGGGAGCGAGCACAAAACATCTCACGCAGTTCATATCGAGTTAGGAAATATAAAGCATGCAATAGAGTAAAGTACATGAAACGCTGAAAGAAGAAGATATATAAAAAAACAAGAGATTTGATAACAGGAAATATCTAAATATGATAAGTAAGAACTGTAAGGAACATGTGATTTTAGAGTACAATCTGGTTATGTAAACGGGCTAGGAAAATGCAATGGTAACTCCATTGTACGTGGGTGTACAATAGACATATACAATAGTTATACAATGTTGTACAATAGGATTTGAGTACATAACCAATTCTACTCTCCCTCCCCAATCAATACACAAGGATCTACTCCAGTTACGTTATCTTATACAATAGTGTACAATGTTATACAATGGATGTACAATGTTATACAATAGTGTACAATGATCTATCCCGGGGCTCATGTGATAATGAGAGTACAATATGCACAATGAGTATACAAGGATATAGGTATTCAATAAATACAATATGGAAGTGAAACGCACGTCACAATATGTATCTAGTGAATACAAGGAGATAACATCTCAAAAGGAGATCCATATAGTACCAATCCGTGATAACAATCGTGTCAGCATCAAGTACAGTAATCTAGAGCAAGAATGTAAATCCAGACAAGTATGAAACGGTCAGAGAATGTACTCGCCTGATATCCTGAGTGTCTGAAGAGAATATACTGTCCGAGGAGTGGTGTCTGTCTCCTATAGAACAGCACAAGTCACAACAAGTCTAAAAATGGTAAACTGAAGTTCTACTATGCATTCTACATGAATCTAGGTCAATCTAGGCCCAAGTCAACTCTGGTCAACTCTGGTCAACTCTAACAGTCAAACTAGGTCAATCTAGTCCAAGTTAGTCAAATCTAGGTTTAACAAGTCATTCTAGGCCCTAACTAGCCAATCAAGTCTAGCTAAGTCTATAATAGGCCTACCAAGTCTAACTAGTCTATTCCAACCACCACACAACATCGCAAGTCTAAATAAGGCTATACAAGCTAGTCAAGCCATCAATCTCACATATCACATATTTATATATATACACATTGCATTCATACTCAAAATGCATAGATACTTGCCTACATACATATATATTTACATAGGCACATCACAATATATCTATACATATATGTATAGTGGTAGGAATCAAAGTGTGTGTCAAGGGTGAAGGGTTATGTGTGGGTGCCATAGCAAGTTCAGGTTAGTGTAATGCATTAATGAGAGTAGGTTAGCTATCAAGGCAACTATCAAGGCTATATATACATGCAATGTAGCTAATGATGTAGGCTAATAGGTTAATGCAATGGTATGTCATCTCAAATTTAAGGTGCAGGAAAAGATTTCAATGCATGGAACATATAAAACTCAGTTTACATCTTAAATTCCTGTGTGTGTGTGTGTGTGTCTTGCAAGAGTGAAGTATGGGAGTGTCAGTGTCCAGGAATACTAAACAGTGTAGAAGAAGAGTGTGCTCAGGAAATCAGTCCAAATTCCATATCCACAAAACAATTAAACACTAAACCTATTCTCAGTTTTCAGGTTTAAACTAGTGGAAATTCTCAGGAATTACATTATAGGAAATCTCAGAATTAACCTTCAACTCCAACTCAGTTAATAATAGAACAATGAACTGAACCAAACATAAAGTGTGCAGGAACATGCAGGAAATCAGAGCAGTGTAGAGAAGGTTGTGTGTGTAATGAAGACAGTGGCATCTGTGCATATGTGATAAAATCTGGAATGTGTAGTGTTAGGCAATACATAACCTGAGGGTGTGAGATACAAGAGTGAATAAAATTGGGGTACATGGTTCCTCTGGAATGTGTAGTGAATGACTTAACCAAAAGAAATCTGGAAACAGTTTAACATGAGTAATATCATTGAATCTCAGGTATTAACACATTTCAGGTTAAGAACTAATCTCAGATTAACATATGTAGATCAACATATATGTGACATATACCATAAAATCAGAAAACTGAATCCCAAACATTCAGTTTCCATACAACTCCCTGTGATCCTCCACACACCACCAATTAACACCAAAACTGACACACAACTAGTTTATGTATAGGAGAACCTATTTTGGGACTAAAACCAACATGTAAACAACATTAGATGGGTTAAAATCGATGGCAAAGTCCATATTTCAAAACTGGAAACAACAAGATACTGAACATTTGTTTCAGAATTTGCAAATTGCCAAAACCTATGGAAAACATATTAAAATTCAATTTGAGAAGTTGGTAATGCATACACACAACATATAAGTGTCCCAAAACCTGTTCGTGTCCACCAAGATGGACACGAACGTGTCCAACCAATTTAAATACACAAATCAGTAAAACTGTGCACACAGGGAACAATCGTCGTGCACGTGTTCCTAGAGCTCGTGCACATGACACGACACGACACAGACCCTGTGCTCGTGTCCCAGTGTCGAGTAGGACAAGGGCTAGGACTAGGGTAGCCTGAATCGTGTCCTCGACGTGTCCAGAGGAGATACGAACAGCGTATCAGTGGCTAAATGTACACTGTGTGCAGAACAGTGTATAACCAATGCGCTGGGGATTTCTCCCTCGACACGCCACGTGGACATCTGAAACTTGACACGTGGCGTGTCAGTCAGTGCCCCGTGGTGTGTGTCGAGTTTCGTGTCCTCTAGACGCGTGTCGTGCCCGGAACAAGCCCCGCACAGCAGGGCATGCAGCCCCGAGCGCGCGCGAGCGTGTCCCCGTGTCCAGAACGACTCGACACCACCACGAAATCACCTCAGAGCCACAAAAATGGATAAGCGACACCACCATACAAATTTCCATTCAAATCAAATTCGAAAATAAACACAAAAAGTTCTCTGTGGCATTTCCTCAAACACAACCAAAGGGACACTGATACGTGTCCTAATAGGACACGAAATGGACCCAAATTTTAGGGTTTCCTATTCCTACAGTTAGGTTAGGCCTAGGGTTCCCTAGAAATGCAATAAAACTAGAATTTCATGGTGAGATTAGGAAGTTACCTCTATGTATCAAAATCTCCAAAAAGCTCTAAAGAGAGGGGTTCCTCTTGAGAGTCAAACTCCTCCAAATTGATTTGAATCTGAGAATAAAATGTAAAAACAGCAAGAATACTCAGATTAAAACCTATTGCAATTTGTTTGGGGGAAAAAGGAGCTAAAATGGATTTTCTATGGATTTTTGAAGTAGGGACATTACCTCTTCCTAAAGCTTGTTCTTCCTTAGAGGCTAGCCCTAATTCCAAGAGAATATTTATAAGGGGGAATTCCAATGAGGGCTAAGTGGCTGGACAAAATGGTTAGGGTTAGGGTTGGGCACTTGGTTAATGGGCTTTGGGCCTAGCCATTAACAAATGACTTAAAAAAACACATGTCATGACTTGAGGTTAAATCCTTCCATTCAAAACTCAATATTCTCAAATGTTTACACTAACTAGAATATGGTTGACCTAACTTAACCTAGGTTCTCATATCTAGTCAAGTCCAACCTAACTAGGGTTAGGTCACAAAGTCAAAGCTAGTCAAAGTCAACCTAGTCAACCTTCAATCAAACAATTCCAAAATAAATTCTAAAAATTCCTAAAAATTCCAATAAATTCTAAAATGACCAAAATATCCTCTAGGCTAAAATGCTAATCAAATATCCTAATCACAATGACTAGGCTCTAGGTCAACAGTCTAAGGCTACACTAGTCAATGCACCAAAATCACAAGTCATGATTTAAATGTTTAAAAATGATTAAAAATTACCAAAAATCATATTATTAAATAAATATCATAATTAAATAAATTAAAATACAAAATTTCAAAATTACCTCATTTTAGAAAACTGGGTGTTACATAAAAGTTCGGGTGGGACCCACCGACTGGAGCAGAGGGAATGAAAGCAGCACGCGAAGGAAGTGATTGAAAAGGTGGGCCCCTCTCGTGTAGGGAATAGCTGCTAGCAAGCACGAGAGGCCATGCATTGGGGGACCCACATCCTGCACCGCAGGAGGGCTCCCAACCCGAGGAGACGTTAGTCCCGTTTGAAATTTGAATAAGGGGAATAGGCACCAACCGAGAATCGAACGCCAAGGAAACCTCAACCCACACGGAAACCTCAACCCACACAGCAAGGCCCCCAGCATACCCGAGCCCAGCATCTGACCCTTTACACATATATATATGAGAAAGAGAGGGAGAGAAAGAAAGAAGAAACCCTAACATAATCTCCAAAACTCTAGCCCTACCCACACCCAGCGTGAATCCAGCCACTCCTGGACAACCTATGCGGCGATCCGTGCCGGGGCCGCCGCCCCGTGCCGGCCAAAGTCGTCGGAACCGCAAAGGAACCGTACAAACAATGGGCAGCAGCAGCGTACAGTTTTTGGAGCTGTCTTCGCTGCGATATTTCTTTGTGTGCGATGGATCGTTTCACAATCCGTCTTCTCAGGTATCTTCACAACCTATACAGCTTTCTTTCCCTTCAAATAGAATTAAATGTACTGCCCTAGATTCCGAAAAGTTGACTTAAACATCAACGAAAACTGTTTTATAAACAGGGGATATTAGGGTTCAAACACCCATTTTGGAAGGCTGATTCTAGTCGATCCATTGCCGATTAAGACAAACCCCCTGAAAAGCCTTGTAGATGACCTATAGGAATTTAAAACCTAGTCGATCCACATAAATCTGTTTTCAAAAAACTAAAATCTCTCCAATACGGCGTGCGCTCCGACAAATCGGACGACGTGGTCGCAACCCGTAAGCATCAAAAGGTACGTACGGATGTTGCAGATGTCTGGGATTTGACGGAACTCGATTTCGCTGTGTGTGCAAGACAAAATCGAGGCGTATCCGTCGAGATACCCGTATCGGTCCCTTTGCAAAGTAGCCCATAACTTCGTGCACGTTCGTCATCTCTAGACAAAACCTGTGCTAACAGGAACGTATCATTTTTGGTTATGTATGCCAAGTTTGGACTGATTCTGAGAAGGTCTACCGAAACGCTATCTTGGCGGGCCCGCGACCCGATCCAACAGGCAAATTTGTGTACGACCCGCCGAAATCCAACTTTGGATATACGGTTGGGTTCGTATCGTCAAACCGGATCCATAGACATATAGTTTGATGACTTTAGAGACCATAGGTACTGGCACATTTTTGGTACAAAGCGTGTCCAACAGCGTACACCGTTTTGGCCCAAAATTACTATTTTGCCCCTTGTCCAGAATTAGACTTATGGGTAGCCTATTCTAGCTATTTTGCTTATTTAGGTAATATTGGCAATGTTTGTTTCAGCATCCGGAGGCGTTTGCGGGAGTTTAGATTTTGTGACTCTTTGATTTGACGAGTTGTTTGCGGGACATTTCGCTACCACCAGGAAAGTATACCTTGCCTCTTTACAGTTTATTTACATGTTATTTCCTTTTATTATCTAGTTTTTTCTGATTGACTGTTGACATGTGTTTTTTATACTATATATATTAGTTTAGTTGCCACATTGGTATAGTCCTTGTTCATGATTGGCCTTGTAGTTCATATCGAACATGTTTCTCACATGTGCTTGATCGAATCATATTGTAGAATAAGTGCATTATAACTGAACTGCTATATCATGTTTTTTATTTTTTAACCTGCGAGTCCACACTAGGGGTGAGGGTTGACTATTCGAAATCACCTGTGAGTCCATACTAGGGGCGAGGGTGATTGTCTTGAACTAACCTGCGATTCCACACTAGGGCGAGGGTTGGTGATTTGTTTCAAACCTGCAAGTCCACACTAGGGACAAGGGTTTGGTATCCGTTGATCTCTTGTTCACCTGTTTTCTTCCAGTAGTTCATTTATGCATTGTTGTTCACATATTCGTGTATCATTATTGCTTAGCCCTTCTCTGTTTATATCCTGGTTTTCTTATGCATGATAAACTGTTAGATAGATATGTTTTATGTATCTTGCTAGTCTTCTGAGGACTTGATGATCTCTTCAGGTAGTTGATTGTACGGAGTTAGTTAGCTGATCATGATGGTAGTTGATTACATCTGCAGGATTCAGGTATTTTCTAGTGATATTACTTTGTTATCCTCCCGTGCTTTATATTCTTTATCATGATATATTCTGCTTATTAGCCTAGTTTTATAGACTCGTATTATTTTTTGGAGTCTAATCGGACGTATATGCTAGTTGACTGCAGACCATGAACTATAATGTTCATTTTTGTTTATATTATTCTTGTGGATTGAGATATAGTTTTGTCTGCCATGATTAGGCATTTTACCATAGTCTAGACAGCTTATACGTATTCAGGTTAGACTGGAGTCTACTTGATACGTAGCTGGCTTGCGCATGCACTCGCATCTCGAAAAGCGGGTGCGGGTCGTGACAAGTAATTACGCATGAAATTCCTCGAGTACAAATGATATGATACGTCCACTTCTGGATGATATTTCAAGTTGTGACATCTCACACAAGGATACTTAATTTTGGTATGGTTCATGTACTAAGGGAACGCCTTGACAAACTGCAGGAACTGCTCTACCCCGTGTATAAATTCATCATGTACACCGCACATGTCATCAGGATGACGATTGTACATCCACGAACAATGTCACAGATAGTAATTCAAATTCATTTAAAGATAATTCTGCAAAGATGGGTACACATTATTCGAGTATATTGTCCAAATGGATGTATAGATGGATACACATGAGTATTAAATGAATGTCGTCATGTGTTCAATGTCATCCCTTCTCTTCAAAGAAAATTACTTCTGCAAGCCTTTTGAGGATTTCAGAGTTATACAGGATTTTCGAAAAAATACTAGAAATGACCAAGTATTATAATTTTTCTTCTCCAAGAATTTTTATTCTTTATTATTTTCCCGATTTTTTGCTCCTTTTGTTCTTTATCTTTTCTCCTATTTTTTGGAAATATGTATAACTCTAAAAGCCTCAAAAAAAGGCTTACAGATGTAAATTTATTTTTTAGAGAAGGGCTGACATGGACACTTGATTTCGAACTGACACGGATACTTACCTAAGTATTTAAGATACCAGTTAGCACTTACCTACATATCACCTTAACTTTAGGTATTTGTGTATCATGTAGATATCATGTACCATGGTACACAATATCACATTGATACTCTTTTGTATCTTGATACTAGGATACAGTTTCAAATACCCATGACAACTATACACACGTGTTCATAAAACTATCCTGAAATCAAGTGTCCCTGTGAGCCATTCTCTCAAAACAAATGTGACATAAAAGGCTTGCAGACGTAAATTTCCTTTTGAGAGGATGGCTCACATGGACACTTGATTTCAGGCTAACATGGACACTTAACATAAGAGATAATGATATCTCTGTGGTCACGTGTTCCTTGTGAGCCCACAAGAAAAACTTGACCTCGGAGTGTCCAAGCTAGCACTTACCTAGCTAGCACTCTAGATACTTTCATTTAAACCCCAAACTTACCTTGACAATTACCCAATTCCTAAAATATCTTATATACTTCTAGGATACTTACTCGAGATACTTTTCATTTACTAAATTCTATCACAGACAGTGGTTACACCATGCTTAGATAGCCTAAATTTAGGAGTCATCATACACATATAACCTTCCATAGATTATCATGAAACTAGTTCCAACACGTGTGTCGGTTACAACTTACTCATTCCCTAAACTAAAAAATACACCTATAATCTTTTTACGATACCATACTAAACTAGGAAATACACCTAAAATCAGTGTGTGTCAGTGTCCAATGTCCGATTATTTTTATTTGAACAAGTTAAAATTTCACATGAATGAAGAGTTCCCTTCATGAATATTTGTACCATGATTTAATCATGAATATTTGTACCTTGATTTAAATTATAGTCACAAAACAAAACAAAATAATAGACATGATGTATGTATGTGTGTCGTCCCAGTGAATATGTGTAGTGTGTCAGTGTCAGCAAAAGGGTATGTGTGTCGTGTCAGCAAGTATGTGTCTGTGTGTCAGTGTCGTGTCAGCAAGAGGGTATGTATGTCGTGTGTCAATGTCTAACCTACACACGATATATGTGTGTCATGTCAGTGAGTATGTGTTTGTGTCTCATGTCGTGTCGTGTCGTGTCATCAGAGGAGTGTGTCAGTGTCGTGTCAGCAAGAGGAGTTAGGGTTAGTATTACCTGAGCCGGAGTCGAGAGGGTCGAGGAAGGAGATGCCGGGGTCGTTGCGGGGAGGGGTCGCCAGAGATGAGAGGGGCGAGGGGACAAGGGGTCGCCGAAGTCGAGAGGGGCGCCGAGGGAAGGGGACAAGAGGGTCAAGAGGAGCCGGGGAAGGAGACGCGAGGGTCGCCGGAGTCGAGAGGGACGCCGCAGGCAGG